>QRFJ01001084.1:658562-702737 GCA_006176705.1 Cocos nucifera | reverse complement strand
GTACAAAGGATTTAGTGCACTCCACATAATAAGGACAATCAAACAATGCTATCTTCTATGAGTACTTTACCAAGACAATATAGTATAAGTTGGAAAGTCATTGATTGTCCACATAAGTATCACCCTCATCTAAAAGTTTTATTTTCCAGATGCATCATAAGTGTTAACCCCAATGATCCATAACATTTTCAACTCATCAATTAAAGGCCTTAAGAACACATCTAGGTGCTTGCTTGAGTTCTCTAGGCATGGAACGATCATTGTTATAAATATGTATGGATTGTTTGTGCACATCCCAAGAGACAAATTATACACGGTAACAATTATCGGCCAATATGAGTAAGGAGTACCAAATTGCCCAAAAGGATTGAATCCATCTATGCATAACCCAATTTGCATATTTTGTAGATTAAATGCAAATAATGGGTGAGTGCGACTCAAGTGCTTCCATGCCTCACCATTAGCAGGATGCGCCATACATCCATTTCTACAATGATCAGAAGCATGTCGTGTCATGTGGTTGGAAGTTTTTTATAACATATAAAGCTGCTGAAGTCTCGATGTCAGTGGTAAGTAACGCAATACCTTATAAGGTATATCCTTCTACCAATGAGAACTTGATGTTCTTGATTTATACTGAGGGTGACTATATAGAATATGACATCTTCTCCATATTTCTTTTTATGTACAACATACCGACTACAAATATCTACCCGAAACCAGCAGCCACACTTCCACCAAAAATGCTTGGCACCACTTCTCTCTCTCTCCTCGAATATCATCTATCATAGTGCTCTCATACCGAATGGTCTACCTCTTTCTAGAACTCGCCCGATACAGAACTCCAACGCATATTGCGTCCATGTCTACCCTCACGCTACTGAATACCGATGCCACCTCTCTTCACATATTAAATCATCCTTATGTTGAGAGTGAAAAAAAGATAGCATTGTTTGATTGTCACCATTATTCTTTCCTGAAAATCATCCCTATAGAAAACAAAAGGATAAATTCAAAAGAAGAGTTACTATGAAAGACTTGCCACCTCCTCGATTGTTCGGTGAAAAAATGTTGACTTGAATATCTATTCTTCCTAATATCACATTTGGAATAAAATATGGTAATCAAAAGATAGCTGGATTTGATAAAGAACATAACTAGATGAAGAAGAGTAACTTTTGGGAATTATCTTATTGTCATACTAACCTAATTCATCGTAATCTTGATGTGATGTACATCGAGAAGAATATGTTTGAAAACATCTTCTACATGGTGATGGATGTTAACGGCAAAACTATAGACAACTTAAAAGCTAAAGAAGACTTGAGAAGGTATTGCAAGCATCTAGAGTTGGAATTGGTGCATGTAAATGGGAGGGTTATAAAACCCAAGGCTTCTTACACACTAAGAAACAACAAAGATGTTGCCCAGCTAAACAACCTAAGAGGGAGGGGGGGGGGATGAATTGGGTTTTCTAATATTTAAAATAGATATATGCAATGTAGATGTTTGAAAGCTATGTGAGTAAGATGTGAGAGCTAAGAAATGCAAGAGGCAAGAGCATACACACACCAACAAGAAATTTTTATAGTGGTTCGGTGCACTCCCAGTACCTACGTCCACTCTTCAAGTAAGACTCTTGAAAATTCTACTATAATCCCTCAAAATTACAGTCGGATAGTTTTTTTAAGCTCACTATCCCAAAATCTAGTTGGTTTTTTCCTAGATTCACCAACCACAACCCTTATAGGAATCAGACAAATCAATATAAACCAACCAAAGGAGAGTAAAGCCCCAAATCCCGAGTTTCAGCTCCTTTTGAAACTAAGTACATGAAAAGAAATAAGAAAGATTTACAACAAACAATGCTCGTTTAAATGAGCTAAATGGTTGTCGTTGCAGTTTGTTGAATGCCTCTTTGAATGCTAGGAGTTATTGCACTTCAATACTTGAGAGAACTTTAAATAAAAAGGTTTGCTCATGGAAAATAGGGCATTCATTGCTTTTCTCATTTTTCTTTGATTTCTTCGTTGTCCGAAAAATACATCTTCTTTCTTTTATATCTAGAGCATTTTTTTTCATCTAGATATGATTGGAGTTCAAAAAAAGTGAAATCTGACCGTTGGAGAGTAGAAACGAGCCGTTGGAAGTGAGAAAAATAAATTTGGAACAGTCCGTTAAAAAGCTGTCATCATGTCTCAAGACCTCTTGGTTTATCTCGAAATCTCTTATCGGATTTCGAGACCTCTCAGTTTGGTCAGGAGACTTCTCGTTCTCAAATACTCGAAAATCTACTTTCTGAAAAAAATTGTCTGAGATCGAGAGCTCTCGATTCTGAACGAGACATCTTGCCAGAACAGCAAGACCTCTTAAGAATCCTATGAGACCTCTCACTCTCAGAGCGTAGAAATTAAGTTTCTATCTTTTGATAATGAGATATTTTGAGATTAACTTGAGACCTCTCAAGGGCGTGCGAGAGCCTTGCTTGAGTGTGCTAGACTTCACGAGAGCTCTTGAAAAATTTAGGAGACGTCTCAAAAATTGACCCAAGGCAATTTTAAGAAAATTCTTGCTATCAAATAAGAAGATTTATTTTTTATTTGATTGAACTTTATATCATCCTTATTTTGGTCAAAGAGCTTTCTTTCTTCTAACATTTGAACACTTAAAATAAAATATATTAATAATTATTTATTTTAATATTTAATCATCATCAAAATCACTTAGAAGGTCTACAATCTCCTTCTTTTTGATAATGATAAAACATCAAGCAATTCATAAAGAGAATGTAAGCGATATGTATATCATGTATAAATGAATAAAAGAATATGAAATTCTTGATTTTAAAATAACTTAAATTTCTAATGATATACCAATTGTTGTATTAATGCTCTCCCTTAATGTATGCTCTTTTGATTTGTATGGAATTAATTAGTGTTATATTAAAAAAATTTAATATGAGATTAAGAAATTCATTCTTATATATATTTTCTCCTAAATTCATTCATTTGTATATTTTCTCCCAAATTCATTTGTATATTTTCTCTTATCTTTCTCCTTCTTTTTGTCAGCATCAAAATCACATAGATATAAGAGAGTAAAAATAATTATGATAAGAAGACAAGAGCAAAATTAAGAAAATTTGATTACATTTCAGAAAGATGAAATTATAATGATAAAATTGTATATTGGTTTACAAAAAGAAGATCTATACCAATATACACCAAAGGTACACCAAGCAACAAATAAAAGCAAGTAGAAAGAGCTAGACCTATTCCTCATCAGAGAGGAAATCTATGATTGGTTTAGAGAAAGATCTAGGTCTAGAGGTTGATAAGTGAGGTGCAGGTTGAGGAGATGGTGAGGGTTGAGAAGTGGATAGAGTCCAAGATCCAAGGCTACCAAAGCAATCTATAATCTGCCTCAATGATTTGATGAGGACTTCAGCAATGGTGCATTGGATGATGATGTTCATCTCTAGTCTTCTTACAATTATGGCGGTCTCAGATAATAGAAATTCAATTTGAGTTGACGACCCATGTTGTTTCTTTTCCAAAATCTCAAGTTTTTGTGATAATCCACTAAGTTGCTAGCTAAGCATTTCAGTCTATCCCTCAGAAGATATTCTTTGTTCCTCAATACTTATCAACAATTGATGCTTTACACTGGAGAGGAGATCAATGAACCTTTCAGACACCTTTTGAACTACTGGCTCTACAATCCTTTCAATTAAACTTTCTTGATCAAAAATGGAGGGAGGTGTAGAAAATTGACTTGATGGCCCTTATGGAGTATGTGGAGACCCTAGTGTGGTGAATGAAGGTCCAACTGCAGAGGATGAGGGTGGAGGAGGTGGAGGCCTATGCTCCTCAGGTTCATTCCTAATAGCAGCTTCTTCTTCTGCTCTTACCCATCTATCATCTTTTTTCATAAATTTCATTTTGTTCAAAGTATCCTCATTTATGTAGTCGGTGTATGCTAATTTCTTTAAATCTTCACCATCTAGATTGACATGAAAATTCTTGAAGATCAGAGTGAAAATCGTCCCGTAGGGCAGATAGGCTTTGCTTTTGTTGGCTTTCAACTGTTGAAGCATCAAGGATGAAAAATTTATAAGTGTCCCGATAACCAGGTAGTACATAACAGCCAGTTTCTTTTTGCCTACCCAATCATGCCTTCTGACTTTTGGAAAAATTATATGGCTTACTATACAATGCAGCAATCTCATTTCTACTAAGAGATCATTTGAAGCCAATTGTTGATTCTCATCCACATTTTTCTTTTTCAAAATACACTTTAAAGCTTCACTTTTATTATCCAAACTTAGATAGCTTGCCCCTGACCTAGGTGCTTCTAAGAGTTGCCCTATTTTCCTCTCGTCCAAAGAATTATGAACTCCTTTAATAATAGATTCTATCCTTGATACTTGCTCAAAGTTAATATTCTCATAGAACTCTCTAATGAGGTCCGGATATATACTTACCTCAAGAGAGCATAGCTTCTTCCAATTTTGTTGCCTCAGCCACGACCCAATACAAAATTTTTTCTTGTTTAGGTATCCAATGTTAACATTCTGACTTGTTGGGATTGTTCTCATGGCGATGAATAGTCGAGCTCGTGGCGGATGAAGATGCTTGGGAGATGTCCCACTGCCGCTTTGCCCTAGCTTCGGTCGAAGGAGTGATGGACGGTCTTTGGGTGGTGGTAGTTCTCTTCTTTGGAGCCATTAGAGTCTCAGATTTGGACGAAATGGATAATGAAATAGTAATTCAAGAGGTTTGGAGGAGTGGATGGGAGTTTAGGAGAGTTTGGGGGGAGAGGTCTCGGAGAATGAAAAGAACGAATGAGAGAGGAGGCCTCTTAGAAGTCCGATTAAAAAAGAGCTCCGTGAAATTCAAGAGCTCTCATCTTAAAGATGAGACATTTCAAAAAATCGAGAGCTCTCGCATTTAAAGCGAGAGGTCTTGGAACACAGTCGAGAGGTCTCATGTATAAACCGAGATGTCTTGGAGACAGGATGAGAATCAGAATAAAAATAGAATTTCAAGTTGACTTTTCTTGAATTTTAAGATAGAATTAGGGGTGTTTAGAATGGTAAAAGAAGATAAAATATAATTCAATAAATTCAAGATTAAGCACATTTATAGAGGATCACATATACCAAGTTCATCTTGGATTTTTGAAAATCTATCTTCATTTAGAGATTTTGTAAAAATATTAGCTAGTTGATTTTCAGTTGATACAAATTAAAGCATAATGTTATTATTTTGAGCATGATCTCTTATAAAGTGATGTCTAATTTCAGTGTGCTTTATTTTTGAATATTGAATAAAATTTTTAGTTAAATTTATAGCACTAGTGTTATCACACCTAATGGGTATATTATTTTGCCTAATTCTAAATCCTTTGAGTTGTTACTTGATCCATAGTATTTGAGTACAACAACTTTCTACGGTGACGTATTCGGCCTCGACTGTTGATAATGCTACAGAGTTTTGCTTCTTACTATACTAAGAAATTAAGTTCAATCCTAGAAATTGGCAGATGCCACTGGTGCTTTTTCTATGTAATCTACATCCTCCATAATCAGCATCAGTGTATCCTATTAGTTCAATGGAGGATTGTTTTGAGTACCAAAGTTCTAAGTTATGTATGTAGATTAAATATCTAAAAATTTATTTAATAGCTAGTAAATAAAATTCTTTAGGATTTGATTGAAATCTAGCATATATGCATATACTAAATAGTATATCAGGCCTACTTGTAGTTAAATTAAGTAGGGAACCTATCATACCTCTATAAAGCTTTTCATTCATATTCTTACCATTTTTATCTTTGTCGAGTTTGCATGAGGGGCTCATTGGTGTGCCAATCTTTTTTTCATTTTTTATGCCAAACTTTTTTAGCATCTTCTTGATGTACTTTATTTGGCTAATAAAAATATCTTCCTTTGATTGTTTGATTTGAAGCCCAAGGAAGAAGCTCAGCTCTTCCATCATGCTTATTTCAAATTCATCCTGCATTAACTTTGCAAACTCTTGACAAAGAATTTTATTAGTAGCTCCGAATATGATATCATCCACATATATTTGAAGTACAAGGAGATCATTATTTTTTTAAAAAAAAATAGTATAGTGTCCATACTTTCTCTAATAAAATTATTTTGTAATAGAAACTTACTTAGTCTCTCATACCTTGCTCTAGGTGCTTGCTTAAATCCATATAGAGCTTTATTTAATTTGTATACATGGTTAGGAAGTGAGTGATTTTCAAAATCTGATGGTTGTTCTATAAATACTTCTTCAGCGATATAACAATTCAAAAAAGCACTCTTTACATCTATTTGAAATAATTTAAAGTTCATGTAGCAAGCAAAAGCAGGTAATAATCTAATAGCCTCTAATCTTGCTACAAGAGCATATGTTTCATCAAAGTCAATCCGTTCTTCTTGATTATATTCTTTAGCAATAAGTCTAGCTTTATTTCTTACGACATTTTTATGTTCATCTAATTTATTCCTAAATATCTATTTTGTGCTAATTATAGGATGATCAAGGGGTCTATTTATAAAAGTCCATATATTATTTCTTTCAAGTTGATTTAGTTCATCTTGCATAGCTAGCATCCAATTAGAGTCTTTTTCAGCTTCTTCTATATTTTTAGATTCCATTTATGAAATAAAAGCAAGATAATCAAATATATCTTTATATGAAGATCTAGTTCTTACCTCTTGTGAAGGATCACCTAAAATAAGTTTTCTTGGATGATTGTGTGCATACCTCCACTCTTTGGATAGATCTTCATGATCATTAGTTGTTTCAATTTCACTATTCTTCTCTTGTTCAATAGTTGTTGTAGATTTATCTTTGTCGTGAATATTATTGTCCTTCAAGTTTAGCTCCTTTATTTCATCTTCGAGAATTCTTACATCATCATCAAAAATATCTTCCTTTCTCAAAGATAAATTGTTAGCTTCATAAAAAATGATATGAATTGATTCTTCAACAACCAAGAAATATTTATTAAAGATTCTATATGCTTTACTAAATGTAAAGTATCTAAGAAAGATACCCTCATTTGTCTTAGCATCAAATTTACCTAGGTTGTTCTTACCATTATTATGAATGAAGCATTTGCAACTAAAGATATGAAAATAATTAATATTGGATCTTTTTTTTTTCAAAGTTTATAGGGGATTTTCTTTAAAATTGGATGAATAGAAACTCTATTTAGGATGTAACATGTCGTGTTAATGGCTTCAGCCCAAAAGTATTTGGGTAGATTTTCTTCACACAATATGGTACGGGTCATGTCAACTAAGATTCTATTTTTTTTTTAACTACTCTATTTTATTGAAAAGTTCTTGGTGCAGAAAAATTATGTTTTATACCATGTTCATTATAAAATTCTTCAAAAAATTTGTTTTCAAATTCTGTGCCATGATCACTATGAATACAAACTATAGTTGAGTTTTTTTTTATTTGTTACTTTCTTATAAAACTTTAAAAATATTGAAAAAGCTACACATTTGTCTACTAAAAATAAAATCCATATGAACCGGGAATAATCATCAACAATAACAAGATCATACTTCTTTTCTCCTAGGCTTGTAGTCCTAGTAGGTCCAAACAAATCCATATGTATTAGTTCAAGAGGCCTAGAAGTTGAAATCATATTTTTAGATTTAAAACTCCTCCTAGTTTGTTTTCCAAATTAGCAAGCATCACAAATATGATCAAACTTGAAATTCAATTTTGGTAATCCCTTAACTATATCTTTATTAAGTAATTTAGATATAGTATGCATGCTTGCATGACCTAATCTATGGTGCCAAAGCCAACTAGTTTCTTTGATGTTAACATTCATTGCAACTAGGCATTGACCACTCTTCATGGCAATTTCATCAAGATTTACCATGTAAATGTTGCCATACCTAAATCCAATAAATTTTAGACTATTTATTGCCCAAGGATTGCTACCCAAGAGGGGGGGATTCGGTATTGATAGAAAACATGCAAGGTTTCATGCATAGATTTTAAAATTTTTTTGAAATATAGAGCAGTAGAAGACATAGATTAAACTATTTAATCTACAACATACATGTAGTCAAATTACAAAACCCTACATCAAGGATCTATAACATGTTATGATACAAATATAAATATGAAATTAAATTAATCATAAGTGGTATTAATCATATCAATACCTAGATCTAGAATAATTTTAGATCTAACCCTAGATCACATCTAGGTCACCAAGAGATCAGATCTCTTACCTTTGCACGGGTTGAGAACTCTACGATTAAATCCATTGTTGCCTTTGGAGCCGTACATGCATCCAATCTCTATAGGTGATCCACACGAACCTACAACATAGATCGGAGGTTCGTCGAACGAAGATCCGCTTGAAGTGCTAGCTTCTCACAGATTTCTCCTGATGGTTAATCAAATACATATTCTTTAGATCTCTTGAAAACTCCAAGAGATGAAGAACATGAGGAGGAATAAGAAAGAAATTCAACCTTTGGATCTCCCATAAATCAAAAATAAATATATATGAAAAAATCCTAGGAGAAGACAAATCTTCTCCTTCAGGATGTCAACGGTTGATGTCCTGAAAAATCTATTATGCTAGGTTCAGAGGAGACCTTCTCTTCTAGATTTTTTTCTAATTTTTTAGATATCACACCCTCAAATTTTTCTCATAAAAATCTCATAAATATAATTGAGAAGAAGGGCTCTCAAGGAAACCCTAAGAGAAGACCTTCTTCTCTTCTTCTTCTCGCATTAGGATATGATCAAATCATGTCCAAAAATGATCACCATGCCCCAACACCTTGGAGCACAGATCCCATGCCCTCTTTCTCTCTCTCTCTCTCTCAAATCTTTATCATATAAAAATTACATAAAATAATGAAGAAGAAGATACTCAAAAGAAAATAAAGAAAAGATAATCTTCTCTTATCTTTGTGCCTTCATGACATCAACGATTGATGTCCAGATGAAGACCTTTTCTCTAAGGATCTTGGTGCCATCTTTCCTCAATCCCTTTCTCTTTCTCTCTCTCTTAGATTTTTATCATATAAAAATTATAAATAAAATAGGAAGAGAGAAACATAAAAGAAAAATATAAGAGAAGACAATCTTCTCTTACCTTGTCTCTTCAAGATATCAACATTTGATGTATTAATTGAGGGCTCTTCTCCATGAATCTTGGTGCCATAAATCCTCCATGCCTTCTCATCCTTTTCTTCTAATTTTTCATGATTTTTTTAGGATTTTTCACGTCCTTTATGGTCAAGAAAAGAGGCATTCCCTTTATATTGCAAAACTAGGTCAAAACCTAGTCAAAGGAGGACTTTTATGGGGCGTCCAACTCTTGGATGCCCCTCCCTTGATTTTTAGTGTGTGAAATAGAAAACCAATGCCCTAAAGAAAGGGAGAAAGGATGGAAATAATATTGGAGGTGTGGGGAAAGTGGGTGCACAAGAGGAGGGAAGAGTTTAGGTCAAAAAGGACTCTTCCAAGTAGGAAATAATTTTCAACTTCCTTCTAATTTAGACTAAATCAAATTTAAATCCAATTCCTGAGATAATGGGGTATGAAAAATTATTTCTTAGGTATGTAAATCATAGAAAAAAATTTAGAATTAAAATATGGCATGGGCTTTCTTAGGTGCGAGTGAAAGAGAGAGAGTCCCAGTCCAATTGGGACTCCTCTTATTTGACTAGGTCAAAATAGGTTTAAACTAAATTTAAATTTTATTTAAATTAGATTAAATATAACTCAATTAAGGATAATCCTAGTCCAACTAGGAGCTTAATTAAATTAGATTAAATCAAGATTTAAATATGATTGAAATTCTAAGTCAATTAGGTGCACCCAAGTCCTAGTCAAACAAGGAATTGTTCTTTCCTTGCAATTGGCTTATCCAAACCAATTAAACTTAATCTAATTAAATTCAAATTAATTCTAATTAAATTTAATTTAATTAGACTTGATCTCAGTCTGATTGCTCAATCAAATTGAGCCAATTAGCAATCCAATTGCTAATCGATCCTTCTGCAACACTTGTATTAGATCAAACATCAATTGCATTGAATGTTTGACCTCGAAATGATTCTCAATCATCAATTAACCATTCGATCAAATTATAAGCTCTAATGTGTATGACCCCATAGGTTCGAATCTAAGTTGGTAGCATAGAAATCAATTTCTATACCAATCGAAGTTACCATCTAGCAATGTTTTCCAACGTTCGGATAGGTCAAACGTATGCAAAGCAACATTCTTAGAACCCTGACCCATGGTTACCATATAATTCATCCCTATGACCAATAATACTCAAGATGACTTCGAGTATGCTGTCAAACACTCATATAAATTATTTATATTGTATCTCAAAATTTTGCAAATTTTGTGACACCTCACGAGGATTACGCAGGCCTAGGTTTTGCTAAATTGAAACACAAGGAGACATTCTCTTTCTAAAGTTAATTAGAAGTGATCAATCCCATCTTGACTCACACACTGACTCTACAAATATTTGACTGTATCCAGAAACCTTCCATCACTTATATTAGAAATATAGATAGTCCAGCACCAAAGTACAGTGAGTTGCTCACAAGTCACTATGGTGATCTCAGGTTGGAGGGACACTTACACCCATTGGCCTTAGCTAGCTATTCTTGATAGTAGAGTGCTACATTGATCACGTTTAATATAAATATACTCCTACATCTCATCTAGATGTCATACCAGTGTCTTCACACCACTTGGTTATGAGAACAACCAACGCATATGGCATATAGCGACCTACACTCGATAAGTTATCATCCTTGTTAATAACTTATCATTTGATCGTGAATAATTTAAGAACCATCCGATAAATCCTTCTTTATCGATTGATTGTAGTTTTAAGGACTTCATCATAATTTAGAAGTTCATTTAAGGAAGATAGAACTTTTATGATGAAACAGCCAAATTACTATTATTATTAGATAATTCATATACTAATTTCAATCATCTACTACTTAGATGATTGGCTTTAGAACACATTTTCCAATAGATATTTCAAATTTTAAGCTTAAGATGTAAGTTGATTGATCTAATTAAGTACCAAATGAAATGAGCTATGTAATTTGTAGTGAATGAAAGCAATAAAGTAAATAATATACAATCACAAATACATAAATTTTATAGTGGTTCGGTGCTAAACTCAGCACCTACATCCACTCTCCAAGTATATCCCTTAAAAATTCAACTATAATTCTTATCAAGAGTTACAGTCCGATTATTTTTCAGACTCACAATCAAACCCAATTGATTTTTTCTAGCTCACCAACCAAAATTATACATGATTATTTTTCGAGCTCACAATCAACCTAGTTGGTTTTCCTCGGATCACCAATCAAAACCTTACAAGTGATTATTTTTCTTCGAGCTAACAATCAACCCCGATTGGTTTTACCCTTGTCTCACCAATCAAACCAATACAAAGTCTAACTCGAGGCTTGGACCAATCCAAATTTCTCATCCCAAGAAACTTAAAATAAAATATAAAAAATATAATTTAAAATAAACTTTATAAAATTTAAGAGAAGAAAATTTGGATTGCTTTGATTGTAGGGTTGATTTCTTCTCTTTGAATGCTTAAGGAAGTAGGAGATGATCTTCAATAATGATGGCTTAACTTCTCTCAGATTTGAGGATGTTGGAAGAACAAAGAATGTCTGCAAATCACACCTTCCTTACTCTTTTCAGCTCACTCTTTTTGCTTTCTTAATGGATACTCAATAAACTCTCCAAAAGCTACCTCTTAATGCTCTAAGTATTTCCTTAAGTATCCTTGAGGTTTTCTACCATTACAAGTCATCATTCTAGGCTTCTGGAAGTGATCTAGCTATTGGAAGATCCAAAATAGCCGTTGGAAGATATGTGGAGTGAAAAAGCTATAGAACTAAAAACTAGCCATTACAGGCATTGGGTCGGCTCAATTTTTAGCTAGATTGACTTAGTCTCAGAAATCCTAAAATACTGTTTCTATCTTCTTCTATTGTCCGAGACTAGGACGGCTCACTTTCTGATTGGGTTGGCCTAGTTATACTAGATCGGCTCAGTTTTCAGCTTGGTCGGCTTAGTCCCCAAGATCATAAAAATTGAGTTTTCTGTCCTTTCTATCTTCTGCTTCCACTAAGACTAGGATGGCTCAGTCTTAGACTGGATCGATCTAGTTTGCGTGCCAAGCATGCTGAAGACTATTTCTGATCCTTTCTTCTCCAAATTATTTTGTAGGCTAGACTTGTCCTTTATGTCTTGATTTAATCTTTATTTTGACTTCTTAAAAGTTGTATCCATTCTAGTATTTCTTCTCTAAAATCTTGAGTGATGAATCTTTGTTTGGATGAATTGGAACACTTGATATTTATGAACACTTGAAATTTACAACTACACATCCTCACAACATAGTTAGACTTCATTACTTATACTCAAAACTCTTTATCATCATCAAAATCAGTCTTTGGGTCAACAATCTTCTTCTTTTTGATGATGACAAAACTATTGAGTATATGCAAATAATATGTAGTGAGTTTCTAAAAGATTACATATTTATAAAGCATGAAATCACTAAATAATGAGAACATACTTCATTCTAGTTGAGCTCAAGCATATACTCAACAATAACTCTCCCATTTTTTGACAATATCAAAAAGAACAACTCAAAAGGAGGTGATTAATAAAATTAATAGAGTAAATTCTTTTTTAATAGTCCAAAATCATTAAGCTCTCTCTTAATATTATAATCAATTAAGTTCAAATTTTATTCAAAATTTGCTCTCCCTTACTATATGCCAAATTTCTTAATTTTATTTCTTACTCTTAATGAATTTTATTTCTCATAACCAAATTTATATCACATTATGAAAAATATCATAAGATTTTGAGTAATTTAATATGTTAAATTCACTTTCTTCATTTACCAAATTTTCTTCCCCTTTTTATCATTTAACTTGAATTTTGATTTCATAATTTTTTTCTCTTTTTGAAAGAATCAAAAATTTGTATCGAATTGAGATAAAATAATATTTCTTACCATTTTAAATTTAAATCAAACTTGGCTAGTTTTAGAAAATATATTTCAGTTAGATTTTTGAATAATATAAATCTAATGGCACTTCTCCCTATATACAAAAATATAAATCCATATACAATCATATTTATTTTATTTTAAGTTTTTCAAATGATAACATGATATGAGGAGTTAAAGGAGTATGCTGAATTTAAAGTAAAACTTATGCTTATAACAATCAACATGATACATATATGAGAATATATAGATTTTAGAAATTGAAGTAAAATCAATATATCCAAACATTCAAATCATAAAGTATGATCATTGTAAGCAGTGATAACTCATCAAAATCAATCAAATATACTCTATAATTATAGTAGTTAATAATGGTATGATGAGAGAGATGTTTTTCTTTTACCAAACATCATCACCCATTTTCTCAAGTTCAAGCCATTCATCCATAATAATTAGCTCCGTTTGCTTCATTGGATGTTTGAAAAACCTGCAAAATTATTTTCTAGCTTTTGGTACCCAAGCCATTTTGGGTCCATTGAGGTTAAAGCTTATGGTTCCTTTTGAAACCCATATTTGCTTAACTAAAGCATGACCAATTTTCTTAACATTACATTCAAAAATTTTTTGGCCTACTTTGTTACATTTAAAACATATAATTGAATGATTTTCAAATGAAGCTTTGCTAAACATGTTTTTGATAAATTTTTATTTTCTCAATGAATTATAATCAATTCTTGCTTTATTAAAAATGGCTTTTTGATTATTTAAAATTGCTTGAAGCTTTTGAGATCCAATAGTAAATTTTTCAAGCATGGACTTCAAGTTTTCAATCTCTTTTCTCGATTTTTTATTTTCTTTCATAAGAGATTTCTTTTCTTCCAATAATTTTTCTTTCTCTTCAATGTAAAATTTTGATTTTTTTAATTCCTCTTTCAACTTAGTATTTTCTTCAACTAAAGATTTTTTAATTTTAGAAAGTACATTTTTTTTCTTTAGCCAAAGAATTTGTTTCTTTCAAAAGATCTTTTTTTACTCAAAAGGTTATTTTTTTCATTAGCTAGAAGAAGATTTGATCTTTTAAGCTCTTTATTTTTCGGCCTTAAATTTTTGAATTCATCCATTAATTCATTAAAGGCCTTAAATAACTCATTAAAAATAAAATTGGAAGAGTCATTAATGTTTACCTCATTGTTACTGGCCATGAGGCAAGAATTTATAACAATTTCTTCCTCTTTCTCATTTAGCTTTTCGTTGACTTGCTCCTCCTTAATTATTGCTTTCTTTCTTCTTTGTTTCTTCTTCTTTTTCTTCTTTTCATGAGCCATAAGGCATAGGTTAGGGTGAGCTTTCTTTTCTTCTTGGAAGCTTAATTCCTCTTTTTGATTTGCTTCTTTATAAGTTCTTTTCAATTTCTCCCATATATGTTTTGCTGAAATACATGAAAAAATTGCATTAAATACATTTAACTCTAAGGAGCAATAAAGTATATTCATGGCCTTAGCATTAAGTTAGGCCATTTCCTTATCATGCTCTTTCAATGCTTTGGGGGTGTGAAAGTCATCGATTATAATCTTTCATAGGTTATAATCATGTGCTTGTATGAAGATGCGCATGCATACTTTCCAATAACTATAATATGAGCCATTAAAAAGTGGAGGTCTATCTATAGAATATCCTTCATTAAATAAAGACTCTATTTGGATTGCCATAGATCTTTCACCCTAGATGGTAAGGTCAATAATCAATAACAGAGCACTTGCTCTGATACCACTTGTTGCCCGAGAATGGCTATCCAAGAGGAGGGGTGAATTAGGTATTTCAAATTTTAAGCTTAGGATGTAAGTGGATTGATCTAATTAAGTACCAAATGAAATGAGCTATGTAATTTATAATGAATGAAAGCAATAAATTAAAGAATATACAATTATAAATATAAATTTTATAATGATTTGGTGCTAAACTCAGCATCTTCGTCCACTCTCTAAGTATATTCCTTGGAAATTCAACTATAATTCTCAACAAGAATTACAGTCTGATTATTTTCTGGGTGCACAATCAAATTCAGTTAATTTTTTTTGGCTCACCAACCAAAATCATACACGATTATTTTTTGGGCTCACAATCAATCTAGTTGATTTTTCTTGGATCACCAATTAAAATCTCATAAGTGATTATTTTTCTCCGGACTAACAATCAATCCCGATTGATTTTATCCTTAGCTCACCAATCAAACCAATACAACGTTCAACTCGAGGCTTGGACCAACCCAAGTTTCTCACCCCAAAAAACTTTAAAAAAAAATATAAAAAATATAATTTAAAATAAACTCTATAAAATCTAAGAGAAGAAAATCTGGATTGCTTTGCTTGTAGAGTTGATTTCTTCTCTTTGAATGCTTGAGAAAATAGAAGATGATCTTCAATAATGATGGCCTAACTTCTTTCAGATTTGAGGATGTTGGAAGGACAAAGAATGTCTGAAAATCATTTCTTTCTTACTTTTTTTAGCTTACTCTTCTTGCTTTCTTAATGGATACTTAATAAACTCTCCAAAAGCTACCTCTTAATACTCATAATATTTTCTTAAGTATTCTTGAGGTTTCCTACCATTATGAGTCATCATCATAGGCTCCTGAAAGTGATCTAGCCATTGAAAGATCCAAAATAGCCGTTGAAAAATGTGTGGAGTAAAAATGCTACAGAACTAAAAACTAGCTATTACAGGCACTAGGCCGGCTTAATTTTAAACTGGATCGGCTTAGTCAAAACTAGGTCGGCTCAATTTTCAACTGGGTTGACTCAATCTTAGAAATCCTAAAATACTGTTTCTATCTTCTTCTATTGTTTGAGACTAGGATGGCTCACTTTCTGACTGGGTCGATCTAGTTCCACTGGGTCGGTTCAATTTTCAGCTGGGTCGACTCAGTCTCTTAGATCACAAAAATTCAGATTTCTGCTCTTTTTATCTTCTGCTTCTACTGAGACTAGGACGGCTCAGTCTCAGATTGGATCAGCCCAGTTTGCGTACCAAGCATGCCGAAGACTGTTTTTTATCCTTTCTTCTCTAAATTACTTTATAGGCTAGACTTATCCTTTATGTCTTGATTTAATCTTTATTTTGATCTTTTAAAAGCTGTATCCATTCTAGTATTTCTTTTCTAAAATCTTGAGTGATGAATCTTCATTTGGATGAATTGGAATACTTGGTGTTTGTGAGTACTTAAAATTTACAACTACACATTCTCACAACATAGTTAGACTTTATAACTTATACTCAAAACTCTTTATCATCATCAAAATCAATCTTTGGATCAACACTATCATCTAAGAAACTAGATACTTTGCACAAGGATGATTCAAATGAAATCCTAAATCTTTATCATATAGCTGACTAATACTTAGCAAATTATGTTTTATGTTATCAACTAATAATATATTATCTATGAAAATAGGAGTAATCTGAATTTTACCAATATCAATTATTGTTTCTTTGTCGTTGTCGCCAAAGGTGACTACTCCCCCTTCTTTCCTCTCAAGAATGAAGAATTACTTCTTATCATCCGACATATTTCTTGAGCAGCCACTATCCAAGTACTATTCATATTTAGATCCTTGGGCTGTAAGACATTCCTGTACAAATAATCAAGTGATAGTTTTAGATACCCAAGTCTTCTTGGATCCTTTTAGGTTAGTGGTCATGGTTCCTTTTGGAACTCAAATTCTTTTAATTTATTTTCTACTGAATTTTCTTGTGTTGCACTTAAATGCCTTATGTCTTATTTTTCTGTAGCTAAAGCAAGTGATATGTGAGATGCTAATGGATGTGGGTGTAGTGAAAAAATTCTTTAAAAATTTTATCTTGTCTCTAGATTTATATCCTAGGCCGACTTTATCATAAACTTCTCTTTAATTATTTAAAATTATTTATAATTTTTTAGAACTATAAGTCAATTTATCAACTAATGGTTTTAATTTATCTAATTCATCCTTTAGGATTTTGTTTTCCTTTTTTAACTTATTGTGCTCACAAATTACTTCTTCCTTTTCTTTTATAAGAGTTTGATTCATTTCTTTAAGATTTTTATTTTTTATACCTATTTGCTTAAAATCTTTCATTAAATCATAAAAAGCATCTTGAAGCTCATCAAAAGTAAAATCTGAGTCAAGTGTAGAGGATACCTCATCATCTTGTGCCATGAAGCATAAGTTTGCTTTGGTTTGATTTTTTTCCTTTGAGCTTGACTCGTCGCTGTCGCTCCAGGTTGCTAACATTGCCTTCTTCTTTATTCTTTTAGGCATCTTTTTCAACTGAGGACACTCAGCTCTAAAATGTCTAGGCTTCTTGCACTCGTAGCAAGTGGGCTGATCCTTCTTCTTTTCTTTCTCTTTCTTTCTGCTAGCTTCTCCTTTAATAAAGCTCATTTTCTTGAATTTCTGTCTTCTTCTTTCCATAAACTTCTTAAACTTTCTGATCACCAGAGCCATGTCTTCGTCATTCTCATCACCGGTGGATAGATCATCTTCTTCTTCAGCCACCATGGATTTTAAGACAATAGTTCTCTTCTTCTTACTATCCTCTTCATTGTACCACCCCATGGCAAGCTCATGTGTCACCAGGGATCTAATGAGCTCCTTTAGTGATAGTGTGTTCAGATCTTTTGCCTCCTAGATGGCTATCATCTTGGCTTTCCATGTCTTAGACAAAGACCTGAGAATCTTTCTTATCAATTCACTGTTAGTATAAATTTTTTATAAATTTTTTAAATTATTTATAATATCAGTAAATTTTGTGTATATGCTAGTAAGAGATTCAGTAGGATCCATTTTAAATAATTCATATTAATGAACTAGCATGTTAATCTTTGCTTCTTTGACTTGATTTGTTCCTTCATGTGTGACCTCAAGTCTATCCTAAATTTTTTTACATAATTGCAAGTAAAAATTTGGTTAAACTCATTTGCATCAAGGGCACAATAGAGTACATTCATTGTCTTGGCATTTAATTGGACAAGTCTTTTGTTCGTTTCATCCCAATCCTTTTTCGACTTAGGAGAGGATGTACCATTAACAATGATTGTAGGTGTGTGTGGCTCATTAACAATGAGACTCCATATGTCATAGTCAAGGGTTTGAATAAAAAATATGCATGCAAGCTTTTCAATAGGTATAGTTAGATCCTTTGAAAAGAGATGGCCTATTAGTGGATTGTCCTTCAATAAATGAACCTTCTAGTTGGGTTGATATGATCTTTATCTTTAGTTGATAAAATCAATAATTAGTAGAGAACTAAGGCTCTAATATCAATTATTGCCTAGCTAGACAATCCAAGAGGGAGATGAATTGGGTTTTCCAATATTTAAAATAGATATGTGCAATGTAGACATTTGAAAGCTATGTGAGTAAGATGTGAGAGCTAAGAAATGCAAGAGGCAAGAGCACACATACAAATAAAAAGTTTTTATAGTGGTTTGGTGCACTCCCAGCACCTACGTCCACTCTCCAAGCAAGACTCTTGAAAATTCTACTATAATCCCTTAAGATTACAGTCGGATAATTTTTTCGAGCTCACTATCCCAAAATTTAGTTGGTTTTTTTGTAGGTTCACCAATCACAATCCTTACAAAAATCACATAAATCAATACAAGCCAATCAAAGAAGAGTAAAATTCTAAATTCTGAGTTTCAGTCCCTACTGAAATCGAGTACATGAAAAGAAATAAGAAAGATTTACAACAAATAATGCTCCTTTAAATGAGCTGAATGGTTATCATTGCAATTCGTTGAATGCCTCTTTGAATGCTAGGAGTTATTGCACTTCAATACTTAAGAGAACTTTGAGTGAAAAGATTTGCCCATGGAAAATAAGGTGTTCGTTGCTTCTCTCATTTTTCTTTGATTTCTTCATTGTCTGGAAAATACATCTTCTTCCTTTTATATCAGAGCATTTCCTCTCATCTGGATATGACTGGAGTTCAGAAAAAATAAAATTCGATCATTGGAGAGCAAAAACTAGCCATTGAAAGCAAGAAAAATAAATCTAGAATAGTTTGTTGAAAAGTTGTTGTCGTGTCTCGAGATCTCTCGATTTGTCTCGAGACCTCTCACCAAATTTCAAAACCTCTCAATTTGGTCAGGAGACTTCTCTTTGTCAGATGCTCGAAAATATGCTTTCTAGAAAAAATATTTCACTTGAGATCAAGAGCTTTCAGTTCTAAACAAGACGTCTAGCTGGAATCGCGAGACCTCTCAAGAATCCTATGAGACCTCTCGCTCTCAGAGCACAGAAACTAAGTTTTTATCTTCTGAGAATGAAACCTCTCGAGATTAACTCAAGACCTCTCGAGGGCATGCCAGAGCCTTGCTTGAGCATGCCAGACTTTATGAGAGCTCCCGAAAAATTTAGAAGACGTCTCAAAAATTGACCCAAGATAATTTTAAGAGAATTCTTACGACCAAACAAGAAGAATTGATTTTTATTTGAATTGGACTTTGTGTCATCCTTGTTTTAGACAAAGAACTCTCTTTCTTCTGATATTTGAATACTTAAAATAAAATATATTAGTAATCATTTGCTTTAATATTTGATCATCATCAAAATCACTTAGGAGGTCAACAAAAGAGATGTATGCCTCTAGCTTAAAGAGCTGAAACTCCCTAATGGCTATGCATCAAATATATCTCAATGTGTGAACATGAAAGATCTTCGGTATTATGGATTTAAGAGTCATGATTATCATGTGTTTATAGAGAGATTACTCCTAATTGCATTTTATGATATATTGCCCAATTTAATGTAGGATGCATTAACCGAGTTTAGCCATTTTTTTAGAGACATATGCTCCATAATTCGATGAATAAATCATATGGAGATACTTGATAAGAACATTGTGGAAACTCTATGTAAACTTGAGAAGATATTCTCTCTAGGATGCTTTGATTCTATGAAGCACTTACTAATTCATCTAGCTTATGAGGCTAAAGTTGGTGGGCTCATGCAATATTATTGGATGTATCCTTTTGAAATGTAAGTCTCCCAAACTTTCATAAGCTTTTAATTTAACTCTAAGCATGCTAAATTGTTATATAACAATTTTTTTAATGGTGTCTATAAAAATTAGGTATATGCATGATTTGAAGAAGAAAATGTGGAATAAAGCCTATGTTGAGGGTTCAATTTGTGAGGTATATATCATACAGAATATTTCTACATTTTGCTCATTTTATTTTGAACCCAGCATCCAAACGAAGTTAACTCAAGTTCCATGTAATGATGATGGGGGAGATATAGAACCCATTGGATGTCTTTCTATTTTTTGCCATCCAAGTCGACCATTTGATCCTGATAACTTCTGAAGGATGATATCAAATGATGAGTATAAGGCTGCATATATTTTTGTTTTGTTAAATATCCAAAAAATTATGCCATTTATTGAGAAGTGTTAAATATTTATATTATGAGTAAGTAATTATGTATTTATCCTAATAAGCTAACTATCATTGAATTACAGAAAATATGATAAATATCTAATATAGTTGGACTCAAGTATAAGTGATAAAGAGGTAGAGAGATTACATGGACATGAGTTTGCAGATTGGTTGAGGCAATTTGTAAGTTCAAAATGCTTTAATTTTTTTCTTCTCATATGGTAATGATGTATATTTTGATCATTGTTTTCATTAATAGGTGATAGAAGAAAGCAACCAAGTAGATAGCTGCATCATGCAAATAGCATAAGGCCCTTCACGTATGGTAAAGTGCTATAAAAAGTATTGCACAAATGGCTTCAACTTTTAGATACAAGTGGGACAAGGGAAAGATATAATGAATAGTGGTGTTTGTGTGAAAGAAAGTTGCTATAATAACTATGAATATAATTACTATGGCATGTTCGTTAAGATATTAGAGCTAGAGTATTTTAGTATTGGTAATAATGTTGTCTTATTTAAATGTGATTGGTATGATATAGAAAAGGGATTAGAAGTACATACTAGTCATAGTCTAGTCCAAATTAAATATAAATCTTGACTATCTATGAATGAGTTGTTTGCATTGACCTCTTAATAAGCATGATATATGAGTTATCCATCAAGAAATAGAGAGATGAGAGATTGGTGGGTAGTGTACAAAACTAAAGCTATGAGCAAAGTTGATCTTTCTTAAAGTAAAATACAATATGAAAATATAATTCCTATGATAGAAGCAGTTTATCAAGAAGATGAGATATCTAGTCCAAAGTCAGTTGGTACTTAATGACCCAAATATTCTTGTTGATGGGGGTAATATAGACATTGTAGATGAAGAAAAAGAGCATAATTTTGCACAACCTATGGTGGAAGAAAAAGAATAAGAAGAATAAGAACAATGAGAAGAAGAATAAGAAGAATTTGAGGAGTTTAAAGATGAGCTTGAAGAAGAAGAAAAAGATGAGGCTTAATTTTCTAGCATTGATGATGACATGCATGATTGACTTGTCTATGCTTTTCTTATAAATATTTTGTATGTATAGAATAGATTTAGATTATAATTATATTATATTTAATTCACATTGCTCGTATATAGCTTTTTGTTTAAAATATGTTTCATTTTTTTTTACTCATTTGGCTACTATATGTTGTAACTGGTGCTTTGCCTTTTATTGAATGCCAGGTTATTTCATCATGAAGAAAATTATTGTATTTTTATGAATATTATCTCTTCATGCATATAACTAAGTATTTTGGACTTTAAGATAAAATGAAAAGCCACTAACATATTATAGAAATTTTATTTTGGATTGTGGCTATCATGGTTAGAGGTGGTGTTAGTAGACGAAACTCAGCGAGAGGTGGAATAACAGGGTCAGAATCACAAGAAAGATATGAAGAGGGATCCTCAAACTTATCACCAATACTATCTCTATGGTTGCATGTAGAGACAACTATTTCTCCATATTAACATGGAGAATATGTTGATGGTTGTTGGGGATAAATCCCGCTCCTGCCGAAGCCCGGCCCGACGCTCAGCCCAATGTAACCAGTAGCCGCTGAAGAGCTATAGAGCCAGGCGCCAGACCGAGCCCCTACCACGGCCGAACTGCCTAGAGGCCGAACTCCCCTGCGCCAAGGTCCGGGCCAAACTACCTAGCTGCCGAACTCCCCAGCGCCAGTCTCCGGGCCGAACTCCCACCGCCAGCCGAACTTCCTGAGGGCCGAGCTCCTTGGACTCCAAGCGGCTGGACCTCTTCGGGAGACGGACTCCTCCCAGACGCCCGTTCGGCCATCCGGGCTCCTCCCGAACTCCTTCCGAACTCCTCGGCCGAACTCCTCAGCAGTCGTCACTTAGGAGCCCGAACTCCTCAGCAGTCGTCACTGGGCCGAACTCCTCAGCGGTCGCCCTCATCAAACTTCGGCCGACCGAGCTCCTACCGAACTCTCAAGTGTCCAAGCCTCAGCCCAAGCCCAACAGCCGGCCGAACCCCAGACGGCCGAGCTTCGGCTTCTCAGCAGCCGAACTCTTCTGCGGACGAGCCTTAGCTGCATACCTCTTGCCAGACGCCTATGGGAGCCGAACTCCCTCCCATCTTCCTCTTCAGGAGCCCGAACTCCTCCGAAATGGGCACACGACGAAGGCCTTCAACCCTTCATTCGGCAAGCTCTGCAACCATCACTATCAGTCAGTCCGCCGTACCATCGGTCAGTCCGCCGCGGGCGATAGCGACCCACTGCCAGGCGGCGATGGCTGTCACCCTCAATCCGCCGCACACGGCACCAGTGGGACTGACTCCGCCGAACCTCGAGCGGCCCGCCAGCACGCGGCTGCAGTTGTCACCATCAAGCTCCACTATATAAAGGACCCTCCCGACATACTAAGGCTAAGCTCTCTGAACTCTCGACTCTCTAAGCTCTCCTCCACATCTCTAAGCTCCGGAACTCATTCCGAGCACTCCATTACTGTTGGTCGGAAACTAACTTGACCGTCGGAGGGTCCTGCCGGAGCCACCACCCCACCGGTTCCGGACGGGACTTCGTTTTGCAGGTCCCCGGCGGCGCCCAGCGGCCTCGATTGCGGCGACCTCCGGCGGCGACGGATTTCTGCACCAACAGATTGGCGCCGTCTGTGGGAAGGAAGGGACTGAACCTTCGAGGTTCCCTTGTTCTTAAAGGAGTGCTCGGCGACGATTTTCCGCCCCTGCTCCGGATCTCTCTTCTCCCTCTTCAGAATTCCTTCTCTGGAAAGAGGAAATGCCCCCCAGAAGGGCTTCGACGCGGCGCTCGACGGCTTCCGCGGCTCGATCCCCTCCGAGTCCGTCTGTCCCTGCTCCGGCCCCGGTGACTCAGCCCCCGTCTATAGCCGCAGTGGATACGGAGCAGTTCAACCAGCTCATCCAGCACGTTCGCGGTCTCACGGAGGCGGTGCAGGCGGTGCTGCACCAACAAGTCCCAGTGCCAGCCCGACCGGCGCGGGACTCTCCGAAGTCGGATGATCCAGTCCAAGAGCGACCGGCCTGGGCAGCCCGACCTCCGATACCCGGATTGGAGAGGCGGAGGAGGGAGAGCCCTTGTTCGGATCATGGATCGACCAAGGGTGAAGCCTCGCGCCCATCTCACCAGAAAGCCTTGGAGATCAGAGACCGTGAGGACCTGCTGGGCCAAAGGCTCTTGGAAATGAACCGGCGAATTGAAGAACTTCGTCCCCCCTCGCGTGGTGATGACGTTTGTGCAGACCCTCCTTTCTCGCAGAAAATCATGCAAGAACCTGTTCCACCGACCTTCGAGCTCCCTCAACTGGAAAGCTACGATGGAACTTCTGATCCGGTTGATCACCTGGGGGCCTTCCGGGCCATGATGCTGCTTCACGGCGCTTCAGATGCCGTGCTGTGCCGAGCCTTCCCGTCTACCTTAAAGGGAGCAGCGAGGAACTGGTACTCGGCGTTGAAGCCCAACACGATCTTCTCTTTCGACCAGATGAGCAGTCGGTTCGCGGCCCACTTCATCAGCAGCCGACGACCGAGCCGAGGTTCAGATTCCCTGATGAGCGTCAAGCAGAAGCAAGGGGAATCCATCCGGACTTACGTCACTCGATTCAACGCCGCGGCATTGGAAGTCCGGGACCTGGACCAGTCTGTCGCGATGGCCGCACTTAAGGGCGGCCTTCAGAAAAATAACTTGCTGTTCTCTCTGGAAAAAAGGTATCCCAGGGACTTCGCCGACCTGCTGGCTCGAGCCGAGAGATATGCCCGTGCGGAAGAAGCCTTCAAATTGAAAGATGAGGAGCTCGTCAGAAAGGACCGGCTGGCGGACGAGGAAGAGCTGGGTGAAGCTCGGCTGCACTCGCAGACCCCCTACGAAAGCAGGCGGGCCCGAACTCCTCGAACTCGCCCAGAGAGGCGCGAAGGAAGTCCACCTCCCGGAAGGTTCCGCCGCTATGCCCCCCTCAACGCTCCTCGAACCCAGATTCTCACCGAAGTTAAACACCAGCTGCCAAGACCGGAAGGATTACGATCTCCCCCAAACAAGCGCGATCGAAATAAGTACTGCCTCTACCATCACGACCACGGCCACGACACGGAGGGAATGCATCCAGCTCCGAGATGAAATTGAGGAGCTCGTCAGAAGGGGCGGCTGGGTAAATTCCATTCGGTACCGGCCTGAAGTCAGAAAAAGATCGGCTAAGGGCGCTGCCGTAACGAGAAACAACAAAGTCGGCCGCCTTCACAACGTCGTTCAACATTCACTCCAGGATCCAGCGATTCGAAGCCAACAGAAGCACGCTTCAACGCAAGGAAGCTCGAATGAAATAGGAAAGGTCGTCCACCCCGAACGTGCCGGAGAAGCGCGGAGGAACGATGCTACTATCACGATCTTGAAATCACAGAAAATTCAGAAAAAATGCGCTACTAGTAACTTCCTTTCAATAAAAGTCCTTCCCTTTCTTTCGATACAGTGTATTATTTTTGGATGCGCCAAAAACCTATGTAGTGACAGGGAAAAGAAGCAGCCAATAGTCGCCGTGTTAGGAACAGGAGGAGAACCTCGTCCTAACGCGAGCGGCAAGCTCGGCGCAGGAGATAAGATCTCTCCCGAGGGCAAAGTTCGGCCAGGAGATAAGATCTCTCCCGAACAACAAGCTCGGCCAGGAGATAAGATCTCTCCCGAGCAATCGGCCAGAGATAAGATCTCTCCCGAACAACAACCTCGGCCAGAGATAAGATCTCTCCCGAACCGAACCTCGGCCAGAGATAAGATCTCTCCCGAGCGGGCAACCTCGGCCAGAGATAAGATCTCTCCCGAACAACCTCGGCCAGAGATAAGATCTCTCCCCGAACAACAAGGTCGGCCAGAGATAAGATCTCTCCCGAACCGCAACCTCGGCCAGAGATAAGATCTCTCCCGAGCAAAGTTCGGCCAGAGATAAGATCTCTCCCGAACAACAAGTTCGGCCAGAGATAAGATCTCTCCCGAACAACAAGTCGGCCAGAGATAAGATCTCTCCCGAACCGCAACCTCGGCCAGAGATAAGATCTCTCCCGAGCGCAAAGTTCGGCCAGAGATAAGATCTCTCCCGCGAGTTCAACCAGAGAAGAGAAGATCTCTCCCGAACAACAAGTCGGCCAGAGATAAGATCTCTCCCGAACCGCAACCGTCGGCCAGAGATAAGATCTCTCCCGAAGCCAACCTCGGCCAGAGATAAGATCTCTCCCGAACAACAAGTTCGGCCAGAGATAAGATCTCTCCCGAACCGCAACCTCGGCCAGAGATAAGATCTCTCCCGAGGGCAAAGTTCGGCCAGAGAAAGATCTCTCCCGAACAACGAGTTCAGCCAGAGATAAGATCTCTCCCGAACCGCAACCTCGGCCAGAGATAAGATCTCTCCCGAGGGCCAAGTTCGGCCAGAGATAAGATCTCTCCGAACAACAAGGTCGGCCAGAGATAAGATCTCTCCGAACCGCAACCTCGGCCAGAGATAAGATCTCTCCGAGGGCAAAGTTCGGCCAGAGATAAGACTCTTCCCGAACAACAAGTTCGGCCAGAGATAAGATCTCTCCCGAACCGCAACCTCGGCCAGAGATAAGATCTCTCCCGAGGGCCAAGTTCGGCCAGAGATAAGATCTCTCCCGAACAACAAGGTCGGCCAGAGATAAGATCTCTCCCGAACCGCAACCTCGGCCAGAGATAAGATCTCTCCCGAGGGCAAAGTTTGGCCAGAGATAAGATCTCTCCCGAATAATGAGTTCAGCCAGAGATAAGATCTCTCCCGAACAACAAGGTCGGCCAGAGATAAGATCTCTCCCGAACCGCAACCTCGGCCAGAGATAAGATCTCTCCCGAGGGCAAAGTTCGACCAGAGATAAGATCTCTCCCGAACAATAAGTTCGGCCAGAGATAAGATCTCTCCCGAACAACGAGTTCAGCCAGAGATAAGATCTCTCCCGAGTGACCGGAACAATCTCGGTTAGGAACAGGAGGAGAACCTCATCCTAACGCGGGCACCAACCTCGGCCGCCGGAGATAAGATCTCCCCCGAGGGAAAGCTCGGCTGCAGGAGATAAGATCTCCCCGAGCGCGCAACTTCACTTCGGCTGCAGGAGATAAATCTCCCCCGAGCGCGCACTTCACTTCGGCTGCAGGAGATAAGATCTCCCCCGAGCGCGCACTTCACTTCGGCCGCAGGAGATAAGATCTCCCCCGAGCGCGCACTTCAACCTCGGCCGTAGGAGATAAGATCTCCCCCGAGCGCGCACTTTCAACCTCGGCTGCAAGATAGGAGGTCTCCCTCGAGTCGACTTCAACTGATGAAGATAATGTCGCCCCCGAGGAGCTCAAATCCGACCTCGACCGAAGGAGGCGAGATTTACTTCGGCTTCAACATCAGCTTCATCGACTTTAGCTGGAAACGAGTTCCATTTCAACTCCAAACATCGACTGAAGATGAGGTCTCCCCCAAGCCTCAGCCTCAACTTCAGCGTCAATATTGGCTGGAGATGAGACCTCCCCCGAGCTTCAGATGCAACAAATGCGGAGCCTGGAAGAAGACTTCGGCAGTCGCCTGTTTTGGTACTCCCTTCCTTCAATTTTTGAACTCGGGAGTGGGGGGGCTACTGTTGGGGATAAATCCCGCTCCTGCCGAAGCCCGGCCCGACGCTCAGCCCAATGTAACCAGTAGCCGCTGAAGAGCTATAGCGCCAGGCGCCAGACCGAGCCCCTACCACGGCCGAACTGCCTAGAGGCCGAACTCCCCTGCGCCAAGGTCCGGGCCGAACTACCTAGCTGCCGAACTCCCCAGCGCCAGTCTCCGGGCCGAACTCCCACCGCCAGCCGAACTTCCTGAGGGCCGAGCTCCTTGGACTCCAAGCGGCTGGACCTCTTCGGGAGACGGACTCCTCCCGGACGCCCGTTCGGCCATCCGGGCTCCTCCCAGGTTTCCCCTTCGGTCGAACTCCTTCCGGCCGACCTCAGCAGTCGTCACTTAGGAGCCCGAACTCCTCAGCAGTCGTCACTGGGCCGAACTCCTCAGCGGTCGCCCTCATCAAACTTCGGCCGACCGAGCTCCTACCGAACTCTCAAGTGTCCAAGCCTCAGCCCAAGCCCAACAGCCGGCCGAACCCCAGACGGCCGAGCTTCGGCTTCTCAGCAGCCGAACTCTTCTGCGGACGAGCCTTAGCTGCATACCTCTTGCCAGACGCCTATGGGAGCCGAACTCCCTCCCATCTTCCTCTTCAGGAGCCCGAACTCCCCCGAAATGGGCACACGACGAAGGCCTTCAACCCTTCATTCGGCAAGCTCTGCAACCATCACTATCAGTCAGTCCGCCGTACCATCGGTCAGTCCACCGCGGGCGATAGCGACCCACTGCCAGGCGGCGATGGCTGTCACCCTCGATCCGCCGCACACGGCACCAGTGGGACTGACTCCGCCGAACCTCGAGCGGCCCGCCAGCACGCGGCTGCAGTTGTCACCATCAAGCTCCACTATATAAAGGACCCTCCCGACATGCTAAGGCTAAGCTCTCTGAACTCTCTAAGCTCTCCTCCTCACCTCTAAGCTCCGGAACTCATTCCGAGCACTCCATTACTGTTGGCCGGAAACTAACTTGACCGTCGGAGGGTCCTGCCGGAGCCACCACCCCACCGGTTCCGGATGGGACTTCGTTTGCAGGTCCCCGACGGCGCCCAGCGGCCTCGATTGCGGCGACCTCCGGCGGCGACGGATTTCTGCACCAACAATGGTGATAATATTCTATCAATCTTGTCTAGGATGAGAGACATGAATCACGAGACCCAAGTATCTATCAATCCGACAAACCGACAACTATTAGAATTGATGAATGTAAGGTCTTTTGAAATTTGGTTACACATATATATGTATATGTATTATATTAATATATAAATTTATGTATCATAAACTATATTTTATAATTTACTTGGTTTCTTATAGCTTTATTTATTCTTCAATAAGTCGTTCCATTGTTGTGATGATGAAGCTGTACTTTTGACAACTTTAGGAGAAATGGATGATGGTACTAATAGAGAGTCATGGCCTTTTATGGAACAAATTTTAGGTAATCTTTTATAGTTCAAAAGCAAAAAAAAAAGAAATAAAAAAAATATTGATGGGATTTGGCAACATCTCTAAATAATTATGTGTAATCAGGTGAATCTTTTGTTTTAATTTGAAAGATGACCCATGTGAATGTGTAATCTTTAGGATGTGAATGTATAATCTTTGGGTTAGTGGAGTTGTGTTGTGTTTGAAAAATTAATTTGGAAGTATAGTGTTAATTGTAATATAGGTTTAAAAATTGGTAGATATTTATGTTAGGGGAGGTTCTGTCAGAATTTTATAAAATAATAGATTACATAGTCAATTTAGATTTGGATAAAATAATTATTTAGTTTCTTTCATGATAATTTTCTTAAGTTAAATCTTTTTTAGTCTAGGAGAAATACACATGGCTTGAGGACTTTACTTCTAAGGTTAAGCATGCATGGGAGTATACTTCTAAGAGATGATTTTCTAGTATGCTTAAAGAAGGCTTGAGACAACGGATATTCTTAAGGCCAAAGGTTATGGGCCTTTTGGATCACACCAGATATTTGGAATATATTGATTGATATATAGAATTTTCTAAAGTAGAAAGATAAATCATAAGAACCAAATGGCAGAGAAAGATGGTGAAATCACCAAACATACGGATGGTTCCATCACATTTTCTACCCATAAAAAAGAATGGTGCATTAAAATATATTTTCTTTACTTTAGAATATTTATTATTTAGTTATTTATTTATTTATATATAGTTTTTTATAATTTTATTATTTTTCTTTGTAGACTATGGAGTTGGGTAGGTCACCAATGCAACTTGAGGCATTTGAGTGGACCCACAAACAATAGAAAAGTTTGGATAAATTTATGGATAATAAGTCCAAAAGAGTTTCGATAAGTTTACTTATTCTATTTGATGATAAATTTATTATTTATCAATATATTACAATGAGTGTTAAGTTAATGTATTTCTAATAGTTTTGGAAAGAATATTCTGCTACTCTTATTGCTAAATATAGCTTAGATGTCTCATCCTAGCCTGAGTTTGATCTAGATGCATGGGTCCAAGCAACTGAGGGCTCAAATAAGACAAGATTATATCGGTTTGGGGCTCAGGGAAGATCCTAAGCTATTGTTGGGATCTGCTAGTAGTTCATATCTAGCAACATTGGGATATCTTAGTTCTTCATCGCAGTACCTCACTGAGGAGCAAGTTCAGCAATTGATTACATAATAATATGATCAATGATGAGAGAAGATATACCAGAAGGTACACCAGGAGGTAAGCCTTGAGGCATGGCAGGAGCTGCAATAGAAGATTGTTTAGATAAGGAGAACAATGCAAGAAGAGATGAGAGAAATAATTCGTGCTATGATGTCAGAACTCAATCAATCACGTACCTCTCAGTTTGCTCAAGATCGTTCAAATGAATGATAACTTATTTTGAATTGTAAACTATTTTATTATGAGACATTTTAAAAAAACTTAATATAATATTTTGCTACTATAAGATAATTTAATTTTTATCTTGATGTTTATAGTTTTTCCAAACATATAATGTTATGAATGAATGAAGAACATTTAAGTGGTTTATTGGATATTTTAGGATTATTTTTGGAATAAAAAATTAAATTTAATGTTGAATTAGTGATGGATTTGTGATAGAATTTATGATAGATTTGTGATAGAATTTTGTAATGGATTTGTTCTAAATATTGTGACAGATTTATAATGGATCAGCAATGAAATTTTGTGATAGATTTGTGATGGATTTGTGATGAATATTGTGATGGACTTGTGACAAATCAATGATGGAATGTTGTGACAACCAATCCATCAAAACTTTCCATCACTGATTTTTTATAAATTTCCATTACAAATCCATCACAAATCTATCATAAATTTCGATCACAAATCTATCACAAAATTCCATCATAAATTGTGATGGAATTTGTTTTGAATATCATTTACTATTTATGATGAAAATTTTTGTCATAATTTTTTTTTGTGACTAGGTTTTTAATGATTGATTTTTCCATCACAAAATCTATCGCAAAAAATATTTGTAACGGATTTTTAGGCTTCAATGATGAAAAAATCCATCACTATAATTTTGTTTTGTTGTAGTGATTACACACTTGTAAACATTTATGAAAATTTCGATCAGAATTGAGACTATCTAGATGAGATGGAGCATTCTGACAAATGGGCCACAAGTATAGACAATGTTGTGCATTGAGAAATAGCTCCACAATTGTATTTGCCATATTTGATCTTGATCAACAAAAATTATTTTAGGAAGTCAATTGCCCATGAAATCTAAGAAAGACCGACAAAATCTTACAAAAGATATTATCATTATCTCATTTAATGAGAATGCACACCCAAACATAACACTCTAACAAATGGTGCACAAATAAGACTATATTTGTTCGTGTAGTAAGTATTGTCAAAGACAACAATATTGCCAATAAGATCATAGTCAACTTTCGACTTACCATCCTCCAAACAAAAATTGCAAGCTTGACTCTCTTGATCAAGTTGGACATCCTAATAAAAAATGTCTTTTCATTAGCTCTTTGCTTAAAATGGTTTACCAAGCTTTAAGAATCTCTCACCTTAATTAGTATTAGTTTTTGCTTGTTAATATAGTTGTGACAATCCCGCTTAGTAAATCCTGAATTTTCAGCACCACCACTTTCTTCAATAATGTAAGTATAAGCACTAATGATTTGAATTCAAGAATTCATCATTAGTCCAGCACATTAGCTTTTGTTGCTATAATTGATCGTATAAATATCAATAAATGTCTTTCTTCAAGTTTGGCCAACACATAATTATACTAAATAACCAACTCATTACTTTCCATTTCCCATCCTCATCAACTATAAAGTAGTCATTGCTTTGCAGCTAGTTCTTGTATTCAATCTATCAGAACTTATTGGGAAACTTATCATCCTTAAGCCCTCATTTGGAGTCATAATAGCCCTTTATGTGAATTTTTTTTGTTCCCTGACTACTGTACTATTTTTCTAACTAGAATCTATGCATTGTCATGGGGATAAGGTAGGATCATTTTACTGGTCCCAAGAGTATCCCATAGAATATTATAAACAAAAGAGCATGGAAATAAACTGGAGTCTATATTGGAAACAAAATATTGCAATACAACAGAAAGCATGCAATAATGTAGAGAAAGATAGTTAAGCATTTTAAAGGTGAAACCAAAATGCTAGAGAGTGCTTGATTACATAGGTATTATAACCTTAAGATAAAGTTAAAGTGTGGTGATGCTAAAAGGGCGGACTAATGGGAATGAGAAGTGCTTGATTACATAGGTATTATAACCTTAAGATAAAGCTAAAGTGTGGTGATGCTAAAAGGGTTGACTAATGGGAATGAGAAGTTGTAGATCTATTTGGAGAATGGTAGGGAGAGGGCAGTGCATGGGAGGCGGGCGAAGCTATCTAAGAGAGGAAGATGGAGGATCGTTTGGATGGGTCGACGAGAATGGTGGTATATGAACCCTCTTTATTGAACAGGAAGTTGTAGATTTGTATGGAAATACATAAGAGGCTGGCAAAGCCATTCGGCATAGGAAGATGGCTGAGTGCTCAAGCAAGAATACCCAAAGAGGAGAACCCTCTTTGTCGATGCCACATGCTCAAGGGGGCATACTTTGTCGATGGCATGGGCTCAAGAGGCATGCCCTCTTTGTGCTTCGATTTTGGTCATGTATAACCTCCTTTCTCCTCTCCCATCATCCTTTTCTCCTCTCCTATTGTCCCGTTCATCGACAGCATAGGCTTTAGTGGCTCCCCTCTTTGTGTAAAGATTTCTAGCTAGGGATAAGGAAGAGAGAGAGTCAGAGAATGAACAAAATTGGGGAACTAGATGGAAATGGAGTCATTGGAGTAAACAAATAGTAAATAGAGGTTCACTAGAGTAAACAGATAGTAAATAAAGGTTTGTTGAAAAGTTTCTACTCTACAATGTTATTTTTCCTCCACCTTTTACTTTAGAGGTGTTGAATTATGGTCGAATTGGTCCAAAAATGACATGGTGGACCTAGTTCAACCAATAATTTTTTATGAAACTCAGAGTGAGAAGTGACATATGGATTAAAGTGAGGGCATAGAGGCATCGAAAGATAAAAGGGATTATGTTCTTTGGTACTGTGTATGTTTGAACCCAAACACCTTAGTTGATAAATGGATGGGCTTATTGAAACACTATAAGGATCCCTACCACTTCTAATAAGGAATTATTCCTCAACATGCATGTGGTTCAACTAATGAATAGATTGGTAAAAAGATTTTCACTGGATTGGATAGCATACGAGTGAAAATTTTATACTTTATTCTTCTAGTCTAATCTAACTCAATCATTACTATACTAATAAAAAACTTTAGGATCCATTCTTTGGTGAATAAATATCATGAAAAAATTAGTCAACTTTCTCATTGACCAATTTATCCATATTCTCATGCTTCTCTGGATAAGTTATTTTTTCATGAATAGCATTTATCCATGAAAGTGGGGAAGTCTTACCCATTTACGAGGTGGTTAAGTCACTTTTCCTTTGATTGAAAAATAACCTTTTAATTTTATTCCTAACATACTCTAACCTATAATAATAACATAATAATATAATATAATAATATAAAATAGATATTATTATTTTATGCATAATATAACATAACATAATATAATATGATATGATATAGTATAATAATAGATAAGATAATAATATTTTATTATTTTAATGTAACATATTATTATAATAACATATGATGTTATAATATAATATCTTATTTTATTATAATATGTCATTAATATATTATATTACTATTATAGTATTATATAATGTAATAAAATGATATAATATTATAATATCATTATAATATTATAATATATATTATACTTTGTTAGATATAATATTATATATTATCTATATCATATTATATTATATGTATATCATATTATCTATATAATATAATATTATATTATATATAATAATATTAATATAATAAAGTATATCATGGAAAATAATGGATAGATCTTAGTAACTTATTCAAAAGTACTAACGCAAAAGAGCATAGATAATAGATTTCGGAGTCATTTTCAAAAACATAAAAGAACATGAATAAATTATTTTCTATTAAAATATTATTTAAAAATATTTATTCAAAAACCTATAAATTTTGGATAAGTTTTGTACCTTTCAAAGAACATGCCCTTATAATTTGGAATTGATTGGTCTTATATTCCATCTCTATAAAAGGGTTCTTTCACAATCTGAAATACACTCCAAATGGTTCATATTTAAGGCTGGAAATGGGTTGGGTTGGCCCAACTTTGGGCCAGGCTATGGACTAGACCTGAATATTACCAGGCTAGGCTCGAGTATACCTTTTGCCTAGCCTAGGCTCACCTCAAGCCCAAGCCCGAATATAGGCCCAATCCCCAGCCCAAAATTTCAAGCCCAAACTAGCTAAGTTAGGGTAAGCCTAAGCTCAAAGGACCCAGCCCTCCTTCTCAATCTATCTTATCATCATTAGACAACCAATGGTTCTTAGACTTCTCAAATCCACTTAAGACTTCTCAAATCCACAAATAGTAATAAACTATTCGATCAAAAATTTTTCTATAAGCCCTTATACATAGAAGGGTAGGGGCGAGAGGGGTGGAGAGGGCTGCAGCTTGGAGGCAAGGCATGGGGTGAATGGATCAACGGCAACAGCTCTATTAGCAAGGGTCATCATGATGAGGATTGCCACAAGGAGGATGGAGAGAATCTTATTGCTAACTGATGCCATTCTCTCTCTCTCTCTTCTATTGTTTATGATTGCTAGAGTGGAGGAGAAAGATTAGGGTTAGGGTTTTGGGGGAGGTGAAAGAGGAGGGATAGAGGGGTTTTGACATTTCTCTGCCTTCACCGCTAATCGGTCAATCCAAGAAAATAAGTGATGAGGTCGTTCTTGCAGAAAGGGTAGCCACCCCTCAGCCATTAGAGGAGAAAGTTGGGTGTTTGAGATGGAGCATCCAATAGTAGGGGTGCAAATGGGTCGGGTCAGATTGGATCACGAGTGACCTCAATCCAATCCAATTTTTTGATCGGGTCTAAACATTACTATAGAACAAGACTATAGCAGTAGTTTATAACCGTTGCTGTAGCCCAAAAAATCACTGCAATCGCTACCGTAGCCCAAAAAATTACTGTTATAAGCTATGGCAGTGGTTAGCTAACCACTGCCACTGCAGTCATCGCCATAGGTCTATGACAGCGGTTGTTGTAGCAGTTTCAAAAATCACTACCATAGAGTATTTATTGCAGTGGTTTCTAAACTGCTGCCATAGGCTAGCCTATGGCAGCGATTATGTAATCACTGCCATAGGTCTAATGCAGCGATTGACATATTACCTACGATAATAGTTGGCATGTCTACGGCAGCAGTGCCATAGCTTCTGAATAATTAAAAATTATAAAATTTTTAATTTGTTATATATTTTATCTAATAAATATAGAGATATATAACATAAAAAAATATTATAAACATAAAAATATTTTTGAAATGCTAAAATTTTATTATCGAATAAAATTTATTATAATATTTTTTTAAAAAAATATATTAAAAGTCTCCTGAATCTGCATTATCATCATCACCGGGAGATAGAGTACGAGCTGGAGCTGGAGTCGGAGCTAGAGCTGGAGAAGCTAGAGCTGGAATGTAGGCTAATATATTCTCAAAGCTCGTAAAGATACCTCCAAAATATGCATTGAGCATCGACACCATATCTCTCACGATGCCCTCCAGATGAGATGCACACTCCTCAACCCGATCTGCGCATATCACAGCATGATCTGCCCTTACCAATGTCTCCTCAAGCTCCTTTCGATTGACGACACTGAAAGCCTGTGAAGAGACGCTCATCTTAGATCAATAGCTGATCAGCATATGTCCGGGCCTGCATTGGATCCTCCTAAAATGCTCAGGTCCCAAGACTTGAGACAAATGGTCACGGGGGCCAGAGGTATTCAGGCCCTCCCTCGCAAGTGCATCTAACTGATCTTGTAATTATAAATTCAAATAAAATTTTATAAGAAATGCTATAATACTAATCATATATATTAATATATTTAATACTTACAAAAATCCTCCTGATTGCGGTGTTCATCGGCCTGCCCTTCTTGTCTGTACGGCTAGATCGAAAGATCTTGCTACGGTTGGACATCACTCCATCTCTCATCGCTATACCAATGGATCAGTTTATCAAAAATATGAAAAAAATATTAATTTAATTTATCTAGTAAGATTTAGAATTCATTACCTTTTTATGCATACGATTGGCCATAGACTTACAGTCGAGAGTGCGTATACTCTTGGACTACCCAATTCTAATGGAAGGTAGCCTAACAAGTATTCAAATAAATAATAAATATTTAAAAAATATTTAAATATAACTTTAAGCATATTGAAAAATTTAAAAGTTAGTAATTTTATCTTGAACTCCTAGCTCCTCCAATATGTAACCATCCTCTCCCACTAACTTGGAGGACAATCCTGTATCCAAGGAACAAGCTCCTTTGGAGTGTCTCATCGATGCTCGAGCCATCTTTTATGGAGCTTGACCTTATAGTCCTGGTATAACTTTTTGATCTTCTTTAGTCGGACATCTCGAGCCTTCTCGTGATCAAAAAAATCGTATCTCCTCTATACAAAGTTATCAAAAATCAGTTACAAAATTATTCTAATCAAACATTGTGTAAACATGTAAAATACATAAATATAATTAAGATGCACTTATTCATATCTTCTCCCACACCCAGTCCCTGATAATATCATCCATCAATCGTCAGTCTTTGGGCTCTATGAGAATAATATCTGACCACCTCACAAGCACTCCAAAAAAAAAATGCATCTCCCATACGGTCTCTCCTATTGGCCTTTCCTCTGCATCATATTGCACCATCACCTGATGCTGGCGGTTTCACACATGCACCATACGTGTGGGATCGTAAAATATCTGGCTGGATGATGCACTTACAATGAAAATATGTTATGCAAATATATAAAGATATAAATACTATATAAAAAATAAATAAATAATATAATAAAAATGTACACTCAGATATCGATGGAGTAGCATGTGTCGGAGATGTGGATGATGGTGGAGGCTCAGATGCCGATGGAGTGGATGCTGTTAGTGGAGTAGATGCCGATGGTGGAGGTTCTTGAGCAGTCGATGCGGAGGTGGATGGAGTATACTCCGACTGCTCCTTAGATACTGAACTTCGTGTAACCCACCAAGAGGCAAGGGTGAAAGCTAGATGGCATTTTGGTGCCATCGTGACCTGCAACGTTAATAAATATTAACCAATATAACATGTTGAACAATAATCAAATATATACCTAGGTACCATCCATACAATTATATATAAATATACGGATGTCGAAGATTATGTACACTAATCAATTGATGGGTCTATCATTATGCAATATAATAAACAAAAGCAACAAGATATAAACATTCAGAAAATGTTATCCAATAAATTCTACAACATGAATTATATTCATAAATAATTAAGGATGAGTAATGGTCGTAGATCCGATCTCTTGCGCAAATCTGGGTGTTAATCTAAAAATCTGAAAGAAGAATAAAGTAGATGATGGTGGCATCTTAGGGCTTAAAGTTGGAATCTTAGAGAGATATATCAAATTTTGTTTGCACCCATCGAGCCGGATCGCTCAGAAGTTGAGCTGGCTCCATGCCTAAGATAGCCAGCTGCATGCTTGAGACATCCGGCTTGGGTCCTCCCCCAGTCGGCTCGATCTCAGCTCGAGTCGGCTCGACTGCATATCCGAGCCAGCTCGGTTGTGTGTCATCCCCTGTTCTTAACTATCTCCATCTTCCTCTCATTTTTTCGACTGTCCGTCTCCCACTCAATCTTCATTACCAGTGAGATTAGACCCCTCCCTGATCTCTCTCTTTCTCTCTCGATCTCCCTCGCCGACGAGGCCGGACCCCCTCCCTCCCTCTCTCCCTCTCTCGATCTTTCTCACCGATGATGGCGGCGAGGCTCATCGTCGGTGAGGCCGAACCCCTTCCTCCCTCTCTCACTCTCTCGATCTCCCTCATCGGTGAGGTCGGACCCCTTCCCTTCTAGTGATGCTGGTGAAGCCAAACCCCCTCCCTCCCTCTCTCTTTCTCGATCTCCCTCGTCGGTGATGGCAGCGAGGCCGAACCTCTTCCTCCCTCTCTCCCTCTTCCTTTCTTAGTTTCGGATCCCAAAATCGGGTTCAGATACCCAGGATCCATTAGGGTCCAGGTCTGGTACTTCAAGTATGGACCCATTGGGTATTCGAATTTGGGTCTGGTACCAGTAATTAAAATCGAGTTCGAATTTGAATATTCAGATTTCGATCTGAATCCGACCCCTTCATAGATCTAGTCCAATGATTAATAAATAATACTATAAAATTAAAATAAAAATTATACCTACGGCTACAGAGAGGGGGTCACACCGAAAGTTCCAAGGGTCACCGATGACGGCACTAGAGGAAGACAACGGTGCTAGAGGTAACTTGTGAAACAAGAGCAAGATAATGAGATAGAGAGAGAAGAGAGAGAAAGAGAAAGAGGAAAGAGAGAGAGGGGAGAGAGAGGGAGAGGGAGCTCGGAGGGGGCACTATGATGGGGAGGCCAGAGGAGGGGGAGGGTAGGGGGCGGGCGACCAGGGATGGGGAGGGCAAGGGGCGGCGGTGGCCGGGGATGGGGAGTGCAGAAGGCGGTGACGGCCGGAGATGGGGAGGGTAGGGGGGTGGGCGGCAGCCGAGGATGAGAAGGATAGGGGCGACGGTCGGGGAGGGTAGGGGGTGGCGGTCGGGGATGGGGAGGGCATGGGGCAACAATGGTCGGGGGATGTAAATGGCAGCACGAGGGGTGGGACAAGCGGGGGGTTGGACAGACGGGGGGGGGGGCAAAGATTGTCGGGGAGGGGCTGGTATACAGGGGGGGGATGAGCGGGAGGGGGGGTGGTGTGGCACAGATAGGGGGCGGTGGCTACCGGTGATGGGGAGGCGAAGGGGGAGGAGGGGGTCATCGAGAGGCAGGATCGGTCGGGGGGAGGAGGGGCGGCATCGGTTGGGGGAAGGACTTGGATCGAGTCTCACTAGCGACGGAGAGGAAGGGAGAGAGAGAGAGAGAGAAAAAGAGCGCGCATGGGAGGAAAAAAAAATTTAAAGATTTTTAACCTAACATACAGCAGTGATTTTTGAACCGTTGCCATAGATCTATGGCAGCGATTACTGGAAACTACTGTAATAGATTTACGACAGCGGTTTGTAGGTTGAAAATAATTTTTTTTTAATATTATATAATTTTAAAATTTAATACTCATTTTTATCATTCATTATTTAAATAATTATCATTAGAGTATCGTTACAAAAGATCGTCTCGATCCGATAGCCCTAACTTCATCGATCAGAAAAATTTGATTTCGACGATCACGAACAATGATGCAATGATCTGATAGATGGAGACCTTCGATCAGTCCAAAAATCTACAACGATAATCTTGGTGATATTTGTACCATGCTATCAAAGTTTCATTTTAATCGGATATTATTATCATGATCAATTTAGTACGGAATGATTTCGATCGTTAAATTAGAAATAAGTGATCAAAGGGCTAAACGATATCCAATTATGAGATAATTTTTTAGTTAAATGATCTTTGCTATAATTTTAATCATTTTATACGACGATGATAGTAAAATTCAAATCATTTTCGTATGAACTATTCACATTAAGCAGATATTGCAAAAGCACGAGTATAACAACCAACAGAGTTTAAGAATGATTATCAGGTGACGTATAGTTTAGATTATTCTTAGTCTCATGAGTTAAATTTTATAATCACCATCATAAAAAATAATTAAAATAGTAGCCAAGATCATTTATAAAAAAATTATCTCATAACCGGACACCGTTTGGTTCTTTAATCACTCGTTTATCATTTAACGGTCGAAATTAATCTATACTAAATTGACCAAGATAATGATATCCGATTGAAGTAAAACTTTGATAGTACGCTACAAACATAATCGAGATCATCGTTGCAGGTTTTCGGATCCATCGGAGGTCTCCATCTATCAGATCATCACATCATCATTCGTGGTTATCGAAATTAAATTTTTTTGATCGATGAAGCTAGGGCCATCAGATTGAGGTGATCTTTTGCGACGATATTCTAATGATAATTATTTAGATAATGAACGATGAAAATGGACATTAAATTTTAAAATTATATAATATTTTAAAAAAAAATAAAAAAAATATATGACAATAGTTACAAATAACTGCTACCATAGATCGACTTATAGCAGTGGTTACAAGAAATTGCTGCCATAGGTCGGACCTATGGCAGCGATTTTTCTAATCGTTGTCATAGATCGAATCTATAGCAGCGGTTACAAAGAACCGCTGCCATAGGTCAGTCTATGGCAATAGTTTCTGGTAACTGCTACTATAGATCAGTCCTATAGTAGTGGTTTCTTGTAACCGCTATTGTAGACTCTATTACAACAGTTTCGAAAATCGCTGCCATAGTATGTGCTGCCGTAAGCTCTTTTTGTAGTAGTGAAATATTGAATCTAAATTTAGTTTAATAGAAGATCGGGTCAGGTCGGATTTATGATCAAATTTTTTGACCCAATGGATCATTCAGGTTGGGTCCATGTATTTTCCGACCCAGATCCATGAAATACGGGTTTGGTTTGGGTACGGATTTGGATCGGTTTATAAGTTAGGTCAAACATGAACTAAGACAAATACGAGAATAGAAGCCAGAGAAGCATCACTATTATCAGGTTCATGGGGGCTCAAAGATGAACTTCATCAAAGAAAAACATGAGAAAAATAACAGAAAGCCATGAATTACACACCTTTAACTATGGTAGAGAATCCTAAAGAAATCATTTAACTGTTCTTGAACATGTAATTTAATCAGAGATCTAATAGTTTCCATGTTTTACATTACCACTAGCAAGGAAAATGTCGTGAACATCCTAAAGAAAAATCCTAGATTTGTTGATGGTACAGAGCAACATATGCAAGAGCTGCTTAGTTTTACCACCAAAAAACATATTTTTCTTTTTGATACTATCAGAACTAGTATTAACAAATTTAAGAGCATGCTAACTGTAACTTGATAAAAAGCAAATTAACTATGTCTCCCATTTTATAATAGCTGATGATCCTCGCATGGATGCAATATTTATTTAAGTCATTCCAATGTGGACTAGAGTTTAAAAAGGTGAAGAATGTGCTGGAATAAGTGCAACCACACAAAGAAATCAAGAAATTGAAGCAAGAGCACTGCCTGTTTGACAAATCTAGTTTGCTAGATATCACATTTCGTTCTTGCAAAGAAAAAACATAGTATGTAAAAATCAAAGGCAAATTTGCAGTTTCAAAAGAATCGAGAGCGGCCACACAAGTTCTATCAAATTTTTTTTTTTTTTTTTTTTAAAAAAAAGCAATAAATGACTACAATAAATCTATCGGCACTGTTTCCTTTCATTTTGCTACTTTCCCTCATCGTCCCTCCTCATCCCTCCTACCCTCCTATGTCACCTCATCTCCTCGTTGATCCTCTCTATGTCCAAAGACCAAGTTTTCTCATTTTTTTTCTCTATCTCAAAAACTCTTACATGGGTATTTAATATTTTACGACTTCATTATTTAGGAGAAGAACATACCTTGAGATGAATCTCCGAGCATATGCTGCACACCAAAATCACTGCCTCGCTGGCACCAAAGTTGCTAGTCGTCAATTTCGTCGGGGAGAAGGGTTGATCGGGAATGGAGAAGAAGCCAGAGAGGAGGAGAGGAGAGATTAGATGGAGAGGAGGGATTAGGGAATAGGGATAGAGAGGCAGCATCGTTTTGTTTTAATTTTAAGAGAGCATGCATGACAGGCAGACTCGAGAGTCGGGAACTCGGGATGGATTTAGGTCAAATAGAATTCTGGTCTAATATTAGATTCGGATCGGATCGGGTCGGTTTGGGTCACTTATCTTGAGATCCAAATTAACCTAAAAATCACTATGGATCGGATTGGGTCCAAATTCGGTAAACTCAGATTCGATCTGAAAAATAAAAGGGATCTAATTTTAGAATCCAACATGACTCTATAGGTCCTTAAAAACGATTCGAATCGGATCTATATGGGTCGGATTAGATTAGGTCACGAGTGAATCCGATCCATTTGCAGTCCTATCCAACAGCGATAAAGATGTGGTAAATCATCCTATGTCCAATCTTAGAGAGTATGCTCAATAATCATAGAAAACACCACCATGTGTCTAAACTTATCCTTCTCTATGATGGGCTCATAGTTGGCAAGACCTTCCTCCTTCTCAGCCGTCTCTTCTATAATGTAGAGATGATTGGTTAGATTAATCTAAACAAATTTAAGTTTGAATTTTTAAAAAAAATAATTAGATCTAAAAATTTTTTTTTGGACCGGACACAGGTAGGGATGTAGTCCGGTCCAGCCCCGTCCGGTTCCAACCCTACTCATGGCTCTTCCCAGAGAGGCGAGAGGAAGGAACTCGAGGACTTTGGCTTGTGCGTTACCTCGCCTACGGTCCCTTGACAGATCCACCGTCGCCGTTGCCAGCAGCATCCACCCTCTTTCCCAAATCCACAGCGCCGATCGACGGAACAACCCCAAACCCCGCCGCCCCACCCTGTTTCGTCTTCTCTCTTTCATTCTCCCCTTCCCTCCTCCTCCTCTGTCCATCGTAATACGCCAACGCGAAACCCTAATTTCCCCTGATTCCGATTCAGTCGATCCCCATCTCTTTCTCGACGCCTAGAGTTTCCCCTCGAAGACCAGATCGAAATCGCATAGTGGACGAAAGGACCTTCCTTTCAATCGATTTCTCGCTGAATTCCCCCCTAAAAGTTGTGTTTTTTTTCTTCCTCTCTCTAGGGTTTTGCTAGGAAGGGTGATCCATGGCGGATCGGGGTGCTGTGGTCGGGAAAACCATATGGATGAAGCAGGCAGAGGAAGCCAAGCTCAAGAGCGAGGCCGAGAAGGCTGCTGCTGCAAAGGCCGCCTTCGAGGCCACCTTCAAGGACGTTGACAAGCCCAAGGAGAAGGGCGACTCCTCCGACAGCGAGGGGGACGAGGGCGAGGACCTCGCCAGCAAGCCCCTCGGCCCCGTTGACCCCTCCAAGTGCTCCGCTGCGGGCGCTGGCATCGCTGGAGGCACCGCCTGCGCCCCCTCCACCTTCACCGTGGTTACCAAGGACTCCGATGGCAGGAAGGTTCCCACTGGTGGCGCCCAGCTGAAGGTGAAAATCTCCCCTGGCGTCGGGGTCGGCGGGTCCGATCAGGAGGGAATCGTTAAGGATCAAGGTGACGGGACGTATACTGTGACCTACGTTGTGCCCAAGCGCGGGAACTACATGGTCCATGTGGAGTGCGACGGGAAGCCAATCATGGGGAGCCCGTTCCCGGTGTTCTTCAGCACCGGTACGACCATAGGGACAACGAGCTCGCCGGCCGCGGTGAGCCCGTTCCCCAACATGGTCAACCAGACAATGCCCAACATGCCCAATTACTCAGGGGCAGTATCTGGGGCATTTCCGGGGCTTCTTGGGATGATTCCTGCGGTCATCCCGGGTGCCTCTGGTGGAGTGGTGTTGCAAGGAATGGGAGCTTCATTCGGAGAGATCTGTCAGGAGTACTTGTATGGTCGATGCAGTAAGACGGATTGCAGGTTCAACCACCCACCGCAAAATTTGTTAATGTCAGCACTGGCCGCGACAACCACGATGGGAACCTTAAGTCAGGCACCGATGGCCCCGTCAGCAGCTGCGATGGCTGCTGCTCAGGCAATTGTTGCTGCAAAGGCCCTTCAGGCACATGCGGCCCAAATGCAAGCCCAGTCATCTGGAGATACATCTGGTTTGCCTTCTATCCCAGCAACCCATGCTCGGTATTCTAGATAATTTTTCAATTTTAATATGCACTATATTTCACTACTTGATCCTCGTGTTGATATTAGAAGAACACCAGTGCCATACTAAAGTTGTTCAATTAAATTTGTGTTAGTACCTTCTCTCTTGCTTGCCAATATAGCCTGCATCTGGCGAAATCTTCACATGCATTTGAAGTATGAACTAGTGAATATTTTTGCCACTGGACTTATTGACTTGGTGAAGTAGTTCATATTAGCTCACTTGCATGATATATAGTGTTAAATGGGCTAATCCCACCAAGAATTTGATCACCTGGTGGGCTAGTTCCATATGAATAAGTACTGAGAAGCATGTTTTAAAGAAAGTCATGTTATAATTTTGTTGTTACAGTTTCAGAATATCCTGTTTGGTCTGTCTGTATTTTGTGGCATCAATGTATCTGTAACTGGGTTGAGGCATCATTGCATTGGTTGAAAACTGTGAAAGTACAATACCCATTAATTTATTTGGGTTTATTTTTTAAACTTTAAGTTACTACAGTTATTGCATTATTTGACTTGCTGAAATCATAA
>QRFJ01001084.1:491062-653562 GCA_006176705.1 Cocos nucifera | reverse complement strand
CAGTCTCCATCAAAATTGGTAAATCCTAACCAGATCATAATTTAGATATTTCATAACTTTCCCCTTAAAGTACTATAATCTCGTTCCTGCTGTATCCATTCCTCCCATGTCTCTTATGCTGACCTCCTGAACCAATGTTGCTAACTTAGGCACTCTCCTCTGTCTCACATGCCATGCCGGCCCACCACAATCTCTTCTCTCTCTCATGTACTACACGTCCTATCCATTAACCACACTTGGATGTCCGGGGCACCCCCCCTCTCTCTCCCTCCCCCTCTCACAAGCAGATAGAGGGTGGGTGGCTTTGGCAATGGGTCCCACATAGGAAAAGGGTGACCTTGCATCTGATCCAGAAGGGGAGGAGGGCTGTGTAGGGGTGTGCGCTATGTCATGGGCACTGATGGGGTTCGTGCTGCACGAGAGAGACATGAGAGGATGAGCGAAAAAAAAGAAACAAGATTTGCAAGGTGGACCCTTGTGAGAGATACCAAGAGCGGATTTATTATTTATTAGAGAGAGACCAAGGAGAGTACATAGCTGAAAGGGAAGAAAAAAGTTCAAAAACAAAGTTGTTTTTTTAACACACTGGAGTTTAAGTAGGAATTGGTAGAATGACGGGCAAGTGATTGACAGGTGATTGCTATCATGACCCTTTTTTATAATGTGTAGATGGACAGATTAAACATAAATAGAATTCATAAATTTAGATAAAAGTATGTCGAAAGTCTGAAATAAATAAAGTTAATTTTTTAGAAAAGAAAAATGAAACATACACTTCAATGCTCATTTAAAGACCTATTTTAGTGTAGAATACATGTTAACCTTAAAAAGTAACAATGTTTCATATGCATTATGCTCAAATCTCAGATATGCATTTTCATATAGACGTTGAAAAGTCAATCTTCTTCTTTCAAGTGACTTACTATCCATTGTCATCATGATATATATGTACCTAGGCTGCTCATGCAAGTCACTTCAGCCTTGTAAGCATCCAATGATCTGCATTTGTGGCCACATCTTCGACAGTCCCCCCCCCTTCTTTTCCTCCACTGACAGGCAGCCTCCAAAAAAAAAAAAAAAATTGTAAACTTTATTACCTTCCGGCAGTGCCCAAAAATGTGTAAAATGCATGAAATGTTGTTAGACTGTAAAAACAGTTACATATCCCCCTGTAATTTGTATTATGAATTTTGAGGTTATTTTTCTTATTAATGTTAATAGTAGTTTTGTAATCTTATTCTATATAGAAAACTTTTTGGAGCTCTATGATGCATATATTAAATTACAATCAGGACAATTTTGTAGGATACTTTAAGATTTTTTATTTTTATATTTTGTTTATCTATTTAAATCATGTATTTTTGCTGGTATGAAGCATTTAAAATTGGTCATTATCTAAAATTATTTGAATAGTGTATCCAGCCATGCTTCTTATGAATCTTTTTATATGCTTCCATATAATTGCATGCTGGTGTGTCAGCATATGATAAAATATGTGCACTTTGCTAGCCTCTGATTGCTATGGACTTGATATGCAATAGTTTAATCCTTGATTTTCAGTTGTCAAGTCTTAATTAATGGTTAAACTTTTATGTGCATTAGCTGCTTTCTGTAAGAGTTCAATTTTGATAATTATTGAGGCCTAATTTGCACGAATCTTCGAATTAACACATTCATTTTTGTAAAGTGACTTAATTTTCTTTTATTGCCCATGGATATACTTGTAAACATGTATGCTTACACTATCTATAATTGGTGTATTTGCAATGGGTCTTTCCCAGTTGTTGCTTGTAGCTGCTTCCAACGATGTGATTATCAAGAAATTATCATAATTGAGATCTAAGGCATTAAGGTTGCAGTTATGATATAGGTTTCCTAGGGTTTAAGAATCTGGTTTCTTAATGTATGAAGTGAGTACATTTCTTCTTGATATTAAAGATGGTTTGATGGTAAATTTTCTACTTAGTGGGGTGGAACTTTTCCCCCTGTTTTGTTTTTGTGGCATGAAAGATCGTTTGATGGTGATTTTTTTCTGCACTGTTGGGTTGATTTCTGTTGTTTCTTGAGTGTGCAGTTGGTTGGGCAAATCGTATCTTCCTCCCAACTTTATTTTTGCCTTTCTCATGACATATGAGCTTGAATTTCCTACTGCAAAACCTTGTTTTAATCGGGAAGGTCCTGTGGCACAGTCTGATATCCTATGAAAACTTGACAAGAGCATCTACAAGTCTGAACAGTCTTTTAGATAGCATGGAATGGATCTTATACTGTATAATTTGTAAGGATATTATTATAAAGAATGATGCATCATCCTTGGGAATTGAAATATTGATTTCAATGTTGAACAAGTGGGTCTTGTAACTTTGAAGCATATCATTTTATTGGAGGCCATTAAAAACATGGATGAGAATGGGCATATAAACATTGTGTATTAGTTCTTTTGGACATGCCAGCATTATCCTCATCATGAATTAAAAACCACGGTCTGTAAATTATGTGTTTCTATGTAACATATTTGTACTTGTTCGACTGGATGATCAATATTGTTACCTAATAGAATCTTGATTACCTTGGTCTTTCATCAGATTAAGTTACACAGATGCCTGATCCTGCTTATTTCACGTGCTTATCGGAGCAGGCTGGAAATTTTGTGTCATGACCTTTTCATCTATTTTATTACATGCATGAAATGGTTAATGTCTTGCCGTGGGAGTAAGAATAGTGCCCATGGAAACTTTTGCCTTTTCATGCTAGATGGTTTGCCTGGGAAATTCAAATATTTTCCCCCTTTTCCCTGGGCAAACTTGCTTGAGGTCTTTTTTTTAGATGAGTTGCCTCACTAATTTTTATATATGATACAGGCTCACCGGACAAGGCTGGAAAGTCTGATGCTCTGAAGAAAACCCTGCAAGTCAGCAATCTTAGCCCCCTTCTTACCGTGGATCAACTTAAACAGCTATTTGGTTATTGTGGTACTGTTGTTGATTGTACCATCACAGATTCTAAACATTTTGCTTACATAGAATACTCTAAGCCGGAAGAAGCAACTGCAGCTTTGGCACTGAACAACATGGATGTTGGTGGCCGTCCATTGAATGTTGAAATTGCAAAGTCCCTACCTTCCAAATCTGCTCTTGTCAACCCTTCATTACCATTAATGATGCAGCAAGCAGTTGCTATGCAACAGATGCAATTTCAACAGGCATTGTTGATGCAACAAACAATAGCCTCTCAGCAGGCTGCTGCTCGAGCGGCAACAATGAAATCTGCAACAGAGATGGCATCAGCCAGAGCTGCTGAAATAAGCAAAAAATTGAAAGCAGAGGGTTTAGGTGGTGAGGATAAGGTGGTTAACAGAAAATCCAGGTAATATAAATTTCTTCTTGTTTTGTTATGACATACCTAACCATGACATTATGGGGAATGGCTCTCGTGTTTCAATGAGATACAAAAATTTTTGCTTGGTCATGCAACTGAAACACTGATTTATGATGTTACATAATTTCATTTTCTAGGAAGCACGAATACTTCTAATAACGTGTCGTGTCCGTATTTTATCCATGCTGGATACGTCAGATGCTTATTGGCTACATATTTGTGTCATGTATCCTTTTTTTTTTTTTTTCAAGTGTACTATGGATGCTTACTGGATGCACTTCAGATATTTCCCTGATACCTTCAAAACTGAGGGGGGTCAATTTTGTAGTCTACAATATTAACTTTAAGATATGAACTATAGATTATGACATATGGAATAATGGCTAAATGATAAGCTTATAAAAGTTAATGCTGCTGCAAAAAGGATCATGTTATTTTGATTACCTATTATGTGCTCTGTGGATGCGCGCGCACGCACACACATTCATACATACATACACATACATAGACGTAGATGCATGCATACATACATGTAACCTAGCTGTCTCATATCCTTTTTCTAGATTCGCCATATTAGAGTACTTGTATTGGGTCGTATCAGCATCTTGAGTCCATGTCTATGCTTCACAGCTCATTTGTGTTCTTGTCAGGAAAATGATAGCCTATGATTTCATTTGATAGTCAAGTTCAGTGTTGGCATATGATTATTGACCAATTGTTTCCTTTGTTTATCATACCACTTATTTTTATTTAAGTGGAACTGTTGTTGTCTTGGCATGTCATCCGCTATGGTGTTTCCCTTTATCCTAATCACCGTTTTTTGATCTTTGATCTTTTTTTTGGGATTTTAAACAGGTCGCCATCTTCCTCTTGCCAAAGATCCAAATCTCGGTCAAGGTCACCTATTAAGTATCGTAGAAGCAGGCGGTCTCGCTCTTTCTCACCAATAAGATACTCCCGAGATCGAAAATCAAGATCACCAATAAGATCACACCATTTAAATCATGGCACTGAAAGAGCATACAGAGATGATCGGGACACCTATAACAGGAGTGGGAGGCAAGAAAGATCTCGTGATCATTATTCCTCTCATTCAAGAAGACATCGAAGTAGGAGCCCAAGTCCTAGATTGAGAAAATCATCTCGAGCTAGTTCGACATCACCAAAGAATCGTAGAGAAAGTTTAAGTCCCAGAATGAAGAGATCATCTCGAGCTGGTTCAAGGTCACCAAGACATCACAGAGGAAGCAGATCATCTCCTGTACGTGACCATCGGTCCTCTCGCCGTGGTAGGCACTCCAGATCAAGATCAGCAGAGAAAAGGCATCATTACGAAAAAGAAGATACAAAAAGATCTGAAAGGAGAAAGGAGGATAGTAAAAGATTTGATGGAAGTAATGCATCTAGTAAAGATGTAAAAGATACAAGGGAACATAAGGAAGTTAAGACTGATTATTCTGCAGTCAGTCATAAGAGGGGCTGTTTATTAAATGAGGATGAAACCTTGAAGAATGAGAAAAGCATTGGCAAATATAAAAAGTCTAAATTGGATGATGAAAGTTCTGAGAAAACTGATGATCAAAATCTCATCATGGAAGACCTTAAGATGAGTGACGATAAGAGGTTTTCTTCTATGACATCAAAATCACATAGAAGTTCCACAAATGATGATGATAATCATGCTGAAAATCAAGATTTCAGCAGGCATGAGAAGTCAGGAACAAGCTATAAGAAACATGGCAGAAGCGAATCTGCTTCTAGGGAAAGGGGATCTGCAGCTGGAGAATCTAAACACTTGAGGGATGACAGGGTTTCACATCATTCAAGTTTGAGATCTCACAGAAGTTCACGGCAGTCAGGAGAAAAATCCTCCAGGGATAAACTAGATAAGCACGAACTGGAGAAACCAAAAGACCAGTATGAAAAGCCTCTGGAAAAATATGATGTCATCAAACAGTCAGAAACTGCAGATAGAAGGCCGGAAAACATCAAGGGTTCTCCAGAAGTGAAGCTTTATTCTACTGAGAGTGGAGTGCAAAAAGAATCAGAGGATCCTGTGATAGATAAACTGTGTGAACAGGAAAATAGGCATTTGGAGAGCAGTGACTCTATGGCCAACAAACAAGATCATATTGATTGTAGTTTTGATGGACTGAAGGAAGATTGTAGTGTTGATAATTCGAAGACCCACAAGACAAGCCCAGCATCAGGGGAGCATGGAAAACTTATAATAGGTACAAAGGATAATAGTGAAATGGAAAACTTAGAGATGGAGGCAGGGATGTTGGAAACTTATGATTCTGTTGAGAATAAAAGACATCATCAACTAAATGCTGCTGATATGATGATCAAGTATCAGGATGATAATGCTAATGGATCGATAGACATTGAAAATGGTACTCCAGCTGGGAAAACAGATCCAAACATCAAGAAAATGGAATGCATTAACTATGAATTTGCAGGATCTAGAAAAAGTGGCCCTGCTACCTATATCTCAGTATTGAGCACTCGCAGCATGAGCCCCGAAAATTCAAATGTGGGTTCAAATAAGTTTGCAGACTTTACTAATCAAGAGTATATCAAACATGATTCGGTTGACACACAAGAAAATTTGCTACCAAAGGTTGTTCCTGAGCATAGTTTTGTTGACTCTGAGTTAGAAGGATCACATAAAAATGAAATTGGTGGATACTTCTCAAAGTTTGTTGCTCACGAGAGTTCTGTAGTGCAGGGCTCTTGTTATGTGGATGGAGCTTATGCTGATGATGTTCCAGAATCCTTGCCCAAGATGACCATTCATTCTCCTTCATTGGATGATTCAACAAATTCAACATCACAGTATGAACCTTAGTGCCGGTCTCTATATGTGCAGATTATTGTCCATATCTGTTCCTTTCTGATCCAGTGTTTTATTTGCAGAAATTGAGGATGTGTTTTGTGGAAGACAGCTCAAGTTTCTATGAGACAGCCCTACCATGATATATCAAAATCTACTATAGGAAACCTAAAGGATGAAGAATTCAGCTTTAGAAGCGAAGTTTTTCTTATTCTATTAAGAATTATTCTCCTGGTAAGCTGATATTAATGCAATGTTTAGTGCTTCAATCTGCACGTGTTTGCCCTTGCAGGTTGGCAAAGACCTTGAACATTTCTTGGAGCATGTTGGAGCTGGTCAAAGTGCAATCAAGATATGCTTGTTTCCTGTCTGCAGTAATGGTTTTATATTGTTGGACGACTGTATTGAATTTGTTCCAGTGCACATTACATGATAATTAGCATAACCTGGTTGGTGAAATTGTTCTGCTTTGTGGTTATATTCCTTTATTAGGTAGAAACATTTGTTTTTAGTTTCTAAGGCATTTGTTGTCTACAGTTCATTCCCCGGTTATTTCTTTTTCCATATCCAAATACTGTCTGATGCCTTAAAGATTTTGATATCTGGGGCTAGCAGTTTAATATCTGAAAAAATGCAGGGATTTTCTGCTGTAGACTTATTGAATGTTAGGCGGTGGATGGATGAAGCATCACTTTTGAGGTGCATCACTTTTTGGCATAGTCTATGGAACTATTTGTTGAATTTGTGGGAGTTTTTGTCCCTCTTTTTATTGAGTGTCTTTGCACTTCCATACATGGTGATTCCGGTTTCTACCTTTTTTGCCCTTTCTTTTCTTTTGTTCCCCCTTTTTATTTTTGGGTAACAGGCTGCTGTATTAAAAAGTCCAATGTAAGTGATCAGCATGAATTAGTTGTTGGTTGTCTGAGCAATCACATCCTTGAGGGTTGGTATAGCATCTGCCCGGACAGCTCAATTTGTATTTCAAGATGTAACTGCATATGATAAGCCTCCTTTCTGACCCCCTCGTTTTGCCTCATATTTTGTTGGTTGGCTTGATAAAAGGGTGGCTTCATAGTAAGCCATTCTAAAATTTGCACTAATCTTCTCATATAGCTGCAACAGTATAATGGTTGCTGTCGTATCAAAAACATGTGCAGGTGTTAAAGCGGATTACCATTGGAGCATTTCTCAGAGCAACTTGTCTAAGTTTTGCCTCTAGTGCAGGAAAGGTATGCAAATAAAGATTGATCATTGTCAACAAAAATTTTCCAGACTTTCCTGGAAAGCTGATTAACTTTTCCCTTTTGGAAAGCTTTTTTTTTGTCTATATGGGTTTCATGAATGTGTTTCAGCTATATTAGAATGATTATAGAAAACGATTTATTTTGTCTCTTTTCCCCCTTTTCTTTTTTTCTTTTTGTATTTTTCTGGTTGGTTAGCTAAGCTGCACATGTAGAGGAATAGATGCACAGCTTTGCTGGTTGAAACTTATGCAGGCTCACCGCGCTTTTTGGATTGTTTGAATTCATTCTTTTACCTTGTTAACCTCTGTTATCTCAAAGAGTGATCGAAATGTACTTGACATGTATCAATTAAACAATTATAAGTTTTCTTTTGTTATCAGAACTTTTGAAAACTCGGGTTTTGTACATTCAGATTGCAAATAAATTCTTTGCTATCTAGTGTTCAACCTCCACATGTTCAATTCTTATGAAAATAGTAGCAATAGTAAATAATAGTAATAATTATGGTAATTATAGTAATGAAGATTTCTTTCATGTTGTTTTCCAAACTTTCAGTGAAGACAGAACATATTTGAAGCAGAAGAGAACTATTTAATAATAGAGTGAATTTTGTTGCTCTTAGTGAGCCATTCATTTGATTACACAGACATCTGTGTTCTGAAATATGGCCTTAACAAATTCTGTTGTTCCTTGTCTTTTTTCCTCTTTTTACTTTTTTTCCCTTTTAAACTAGGATCTGCTTCACTTGGATAGAGAGGGTAAGATGCAGATATGCAGACAATTCATCTCCAGATAGTGCCTAAAAATTGCTCGACAGTCAACATTCCTTGATGTGTGCTACATTGGTCCAAAAGCAATGCTTTCTTTTCTGGCTATTTTCTCATTTGTTTGCATAGGGTTATTTCATGGATGGGTAGGATTGAGCATATCATTAGTATGCAGGCAAAGATTTATGTATCCTTCCTGCTGTTCAGTGACAGCCAGTGTTTGAATGGTGGCAGAAGTTGCTTTCTCGTATCATTTTTCTGTGAATGGTCATTTTTGCTCAAAATTTTCTGTTCTTTTGGGTGCCTCAATCATGTCAGATTTTAAACAAGAGTTGATTCCATCAAAAAATGTGCAAACGTACGAATCAGTTCCATCATTGCCCATGTTAGTTGAGAACATTCAACCAAATTATGATCTAAAACCTTTTGTTTCAATATTTGTCGATCTCTCTTTGAATATACCATCGTTGGCTATTTTTAGTGTATTCATCCTATAACATGCCAACCCCAAATAGTTAAGAATAGGCTAGGTGATTATGATTATTATTCGAGTATATGCCAAGTACTAGTAGGTTCAGCAAATCCTCTGGGAATCAACAGATTTATTCCCATATACATCATCTGGTCGGACATGATCTATTTTCAGTTAGAGAGAAAATTCATTAGTTGTGCATGAATTTTTAGTGGGTGAATGAATCTTATTTAACTGAAAATGATTCTTTGTTTATGCTCAAGTATTTATTCTCCTGGTAGAAAAAACAGCTGAAGTGATAAAAAAATATAGATTCAATCATGATGTGTGATGTTTCTTCTGATGCTGTGCCCTGGTTGTTGCTTTTTATGTGGCGACTCATTCTATCAACTGATTTTGGATTTTTTTTAAGGTCATCAATTTTATCCAATCCTCTTCATTTCTTTTTTTTCAGCTTAGCAGTTTCCCAAATAACTGCTGAGCACAAAATCTGTTACTGGTTTCTGGTTGCATCATATTTATCATTGAAGAAGTAAGGTGGCTGCTGCTGCTGCTGCTGCTTTTTTATATTTTTCTTTTTCAGAATGACCAAATGTCCCAACTGGCATAGCTATTTGTTTTTTCTTCTTTGACTCGGATTCTTTTCATCTTATGTTGGCTATGCCCGGTTGTTTATTGCGGTTTGAAACTGCTACCATTTGCGTTATGACATTTGCTATTTCTACGAGACTGTTCTGCACGGACCGGTGATCTGGTAATGTTTTGCTATATCCAAGGATGAGGTGAAAGGTGTGATCGTGGGTCGCAAGGAATGCTCGGACAGAGGATTGTCATGTTACGACACCGAACAGGGCACCATAAAATTTTCTACATTGATCGGAGCATTTCCTGGTGAATTTCGTGGTTGTCGGATCTTACGTTTGGGTATTTTTTTCGGTATTAAAGGTGACTAGATTTTGCACTGCCATCGCTGGATTCATACCGCAGCTATAGGTTTCATATTGAAATTTTAATAAGCTTCATTGTCCTATGTACCAACCTCTGTTCGTTCGAAAATGGATCGGTTGGTTCTGCAGCTAAAGTTGAAAATTTGGTTCCATTTGAACTGGTTAAAGAAACTTCTCAGAAAAAAAAGGTTAGGAGCGTGGGTCACCGTTCTCCTTCTCACCTGGCAACCAACAAGTGGCCAGGTCGAAAAGAGACACCAAGGTTATACCTTGTGAGTTTTCTCCATGATGTTTGTGTTACGGTGGCCTTAACGTGGTGAATGGTGTTTAGCCGATTGGGTACTCTGCTGTTTTTGAAAAAAAATCGATCATGTTTTCTCCAGGTTATAATTGTTTTTAAACAGATTAGTTAATAGGGTATTCCTGCTAATGTTTTAGCGATAAAGGTAGCTTATGATGGAATCAAAGTTTGGTTTCAGTTTTGTAGGCATTGGGGTATTAAAATGGATGATTACCTGGCAAATGGATGAATCATATTTTGTTATTAAAGCAAATAGATGAAAGGTTTTATGGTCTTAGGTTGCTGCACCTTTTTTAATTGGATTTAGGTCCTATGTCATTGATATGTGATCTACTATTTTTTAACCGTATATGCATAAAAAGACTTGTGGTTTGGAGCCTTGTTTATGCGTGAAGGGTCAAAAACATGTACTATTTTATGTTATTTAAATTATTAAATTTTTTGATTATTTGATGTATAGGTTAGAATTTTTTTTTTCTCGTTGTGTATAGTTTAGAGATGGTAGATAATATACAACTTGGATGGTCAATGCAAGATTTCAATAGTCCAATCAGAAAGGGTTTAACCTATAAGAATTATCCCATGTGTAACTTGACCTAAAGTTTTAGCAGAATGGCATAAGATATGTGTTATGACATATGGGTTACTAATATAGGTCATGAAGCGCAAAATGTGGCATGGTAGATCGTGCATAAAGTTGATGATATCCAAATATCACTTTCTTTTTGACCTGATGATATCCTAACTAGTAAGGTTGGATGATTAAGATTTGGTAGGTTTTACAACTTTTAACCTATTTCTAGGTGATCCTACCTATTTACGAGGACCAGCAGGATCAGGTTGGGTTTCAAATTTGACATTTCGGGTTTGGTTTGAGTTTATTGAACTTTGACACGACCGGATCCGGTCCGTACGTTATCCAGCCTAAGACCTGATCCAAACCTATTAGACCGTTAACTCGTGTATCTCAAGTGATCTGGCCTGTACTGACCTTTTTATGATTTCCCATTTAAGGAGCATCATCTGTTTTTGGTAAGAGAGGAGCTTCATAGTTACGCACGCTTATTGAGAAGGAAATGGTGCAGCTTATGCCCTATCCCCAACCGTTGCCAAACTTCAAACTTGAGGGTGCAGGAAGTGAGATGTGACTCTCTTCCCACTGATGTGTTCGAGCTATTAGGAATGGTTATATCATTGGTGGAGTGATATATTTATGTTGCTTATCAGAAAACAACAATGACATCAAATAAAACATTTACCCAGTGTTTAGTTGAGTTGGGGTTACGAGAGGGAGGATGGATGAGGTTAGAATGGTGGATGGTTTTCATCTATCGTTTGGTTCAAAAAATTATAGAAATGATGGATGAAAAAATAGGATCCTCCATCTATTTTGGTCCATCAATTTGCATCCTCTCAAACTGAAAGAATGCAAAAAAGGATGGATTGGATTTTTATATTGACAAAATTATCTTTTATTAATTTTTTTAATAAGATTATAATATTTCTTTACTTTTTTATTCATATTATTTTTATATATACTATTAAATTTTATTACTAATTATTTTAATTTTAGTACATAATTTTGATAATTATAATTAAATAACTAGAATTATCTTTAAGTTCTCTATTTTTATTTACTATTTTTAATTAATTATTTATATAATATTAATTAATTATTAAATTAAATTATAATTAACTAGTTATTTATATTATTAATAAAATTAATTATTAAATTAAATTATTAATTAATTAGTTATTTATATAATTAATTTATTAATAATTTAATTATAAAATTATTTATTAAATTAAAATTAAATATTTATATAATTTTTTATATAATGATAAATTAGTGATAAAATTTAGTATAAATTAGTGTTATAAATTGATAATAATAATATTTTTTTTTAAAAAATAGTTTAGTAAAAATATTATATAAATATCATTCATTCTTTCTTTCGTTCCTCCTATACCAAACTTAGAAGAAAATTATTTCTATCCATTCTTTTGTATTTTATCAAATATATGAAAGGATGGATGGAATATCCATTTATCCTTCCTCCTTCATCCATCATTTATTCGTCTATCCTCTTCCTCATCCATTGTTCCTCTTCCATCCATTTATTTTCTCCTTCATCCATCCTTTCTGCTCTATCTATTCTTCCTTCAATTCATTCTTCATACCAAATAGAGGATACAAGCAACCTAGACCATGCAAGTAAGACCTAATTTGCGCCAATCCACCTTGGTTCAAGTGGCTATTTTTGGTAAATGGACAACCATTTTTTTTTTTTTTAGATTTGCAATAATGAATACCTTTCGAAAACTTTGAATTTGCATAAATACCCTCTAAAATTCAATAGTTGCATCTGTACGCCTCTAAAACACTATTTTTGTACAAATGCCCTAACATAACAATGCTTCTGGCAAAATCAATGAAAACTATATTTATTTAAATTAAAAATGAATTAAGACTCTAAAATTTTGGTTTTGCCCTTGAACTAATTAATGAGCCTTGTTGGGAAGTCCGACCTATTCATTATCCACTCCATCGTGATCCTTCTTCACCCGCGATACTCTATTTTTTTTAGTTAAATTGTTTCGATCCTTGAAGCTACTTCCCTATCATCGAAGATAATGATGAATGTCCCTCGATTTGATTTTCCATTGTTGCTCATTGCCATTGCCGATCTCTTCTCTTCGCTGGAGATCTCATCGCTGCTACCTTCGCGTGGCCGGAGATTGAGTTGCTGAAGAAGAACGGAGGGCTTTTCCTCTTGTTCTGTCTACCCATTGGAGATTTGCTTGCTTCTGAAAAAGAATGAGTCTCAGCAAAACTTTGTTCTTGTTTGCTGAAGCTATCTTCACCACTGGAGCTCTTCTCATCACTGCTACCTTCCCTTGGTCGGGGATCTATTCGTCGCCCTGTTCCCTTAGTCGAAGATCAAGTTGCTGCTTCTGAAGAAGAAGAATAGAGGCTTCGCTGAAAATGGATGAATATCAGAAGCCATCCTCGCTACCGGATCTCTCCTCATTGCTGGAGATCTCCTCACCATTGGAATCATGCGTCTCTTCTCTTTGCGATGATCTCGTGGACTTGATAAAATTATCGAAGTCGAAGTAAAATAGCAATTATTTTTAAGTTAAAATACATATCGAATGAAGAGTATTTCAATGGTACATTATTATTATGGTAGACATTAAAATCATCATTATTATTTTTTTTATCATCTTTTTTCTTTTGTTCAATAGAATCCTCCACTACATCAAAAAATAAAAAAAAAAATAAAGGCATATTATTGCAAGTGTTAGCAAAGCAATGATTAGATTTCATTCTAATTTCCCATCATGAACTCATTGTAGTTCTGCTTTTTGGTTTCTAACCATGCATTCTTATGTACCCATACTTAGTTTTTCACTTTTTTTGCTAATTACATTTTTGGTTGAATATTTTGGGGCAGTGGAGATTATGTGGTCTATGGATCTGATTTTTTTTTCTCTAGTAAATTTTTTTTGTTCTTCAATGACCGAGGCAATATTCTTGCAATAAGATAATTTTTTTTTGATTATAGAAATGTGAATAAATGATTCGATGGATTAGAAACATTTACTTTTCCTTCCTTCTAGACAATATAAAAGATTTTCATGCACACGAAGATCTAGCGATGTCCTGGCGCTAAGCCATTTAACTGTAGTTTTACATTCAATAGCTATATCGGACATGCTGCAACAACCAACCTTTTTCACAGCCGATACATCATCCTCGGTACCTAAAAAAGTTGATGGTGTGACCCTTTGGCAAAGCTGCAGGATCTTCACCAAGGGCCTTCTTGTCGAACGAGCAGGAGAAGTAGAGCAATATCTTCATGAATGAACATGAGAGGCAGAGCAAGGCAATTCACATACATGTTCATAGCTAGCTTAAAATTTTATTAGCATTTTAGACAATATAGTTAGCTAGAAAAAGCCCAACTAGCATCCAACTATGTTAAAAGAGGATGACAATCGAAACAAGTTGCCAACTATTATAGTCCAGACAAACTGAACAAGTTGTAGCACTTTTTGTAACACTCAAAAATCAATTTTTATAGACAATTCATGGGGGATGTTAGAAATAAAATGGTGTAATTAACCAAGAACTGCTGACGCTTCGAGGACGACATCTGGAGGACATTTATGTTTGGTCATAGAAAAGTCGCCTCTTGGTGGCAGAGAAGCTTGAACCATCTCTTGCATTACATGACTTGATTATTCGTGCAATATAATAGTTACATTCAAAATACGAGCATCAGTGAACTATTGCAATGAGTATTAGATTATGTTACACCCCCGATCCAAGATCGTGAGTCTAAGAGTCATGGCAATCATTGCATACTTATGAAAAACTTTCTCTATAAGCATGCAAGATTTTCCAGCAACGATATCGATGCATCACAGCGAAATTCATAATAAATTTAGTTCAAAATTTAACTAACTAAAATTAATATTAATCTCTTACAAAATTTTAATAATATTTAGAAGATCTTATATCAATTAAGCCTTGAATAATAATTCTATAAATTATAATAATAAGTCTATGTCTAAATGTCACTGTTGAGTCTTGCTTCTAAACTCACTCCTACAGCAGTATTCATATCCGCAATTAAGTATCTAAATTTGAAAATAAAAGAGAGGTGATGAGCTCGAATTCCCCGTAAGTAATGAATATCTTAGCCAGATATTTTGGATATATTTATAAAATATGATATTCGAAATAGTGCCATGAATAAACATAAGAATATATTTTATACTAACTTAATGTAATTCAAATCTTTTTAAACATTTATATAGATACATAATCATATATCCAATCCGAACAAAGCACATATAGCTCAACAGCCTTAACTACGATCATACTTATCCCTATGACAGGGCCCAGAATAGAGTGCCAATATATAACTTTTATTGGCAAGATCCAAAAATCAATGCACAACCCTCATTGGCAGGATCCAAAAACCAATATATAACCCCAATTAGCGGGGTCCAAAAACCAACATATAACTTCCATTGATAGAGTTCAGGATATAATTAGGTTCAGAGCATAAAATCCGATCCATATTAAAGTACTTTTGCAATATAACATATAGTATCATAATTTCTGATGTATATTTCATAAATCAACAAATCATAATATTTCAGAATCTCAATTTTCAAATCACTTTCCATTCAAAATATGATTTTATAAATCATGTATAATTTCAAGACTAATTAATTACTTTTAAAATAAATTATAAAATATCTTAAGAAGATGGTTCATTACTTACCTCTACAGAGCACTAAACGGATAGATTCAATCAATCCTAAGAGATCCTTTAGAACCTATTATTCAAAATATATTCTTTCATCAGTCTTAAGCCAAAATCAATATAAATCTAAAGTTTCGATAACTTCACAAGATTGACAAAAGCGATGGCATCCATCATCCCAGTCGGTCCAAATAAGGTAGCTTATTAGATCATGATTTGAATAGGAAATAGATGGTTTAATAGAGGTCAATGGTAATCATATCAGTAGCGTCCGACAAAAATTCAAGTAAAGGTCGATACATCGATTGGCTGTCATGATCAAACAAATCAAGGTCACTTAAAATATAACGATTTGATAGAGATCAACAAGGATCAGATCATGCGATATTCAACTAAGGTTTAGATGATATGGACATATTATCCGACTGACAGAGCAGCTCAAACTCTCATATTGGAATCAACTTGAATTCAAAGCAATAGATCGAGTCCATAGGATTCATAAATCATATAAAGGGAGAATATCAAAGAAGAGAGAAATTAACATGATAGAACGTGACCGATAGACGATACGGCCTGTCATTTTGATTGATCTAATTAAGATGATTTAATCAAATCATGATTAAATTAGTATATATATGGTTTAATAAAATGATAAATAATTGATTTTGATGGTTTATGGATCTGATCAAAGTGGGTGCCGGCACGATGTCCGGCGATCGTGGATTAAGATTTTTTTCTAAGGCTCGATCAAAATTGTCAAAAAGAAGTCCTTCATTGGACTAATCTTAGAGACAGAAAACTCCATAAAAAAGAATAATTTTGGAGAGAGAAAATACTAGAGAGAGAAAATCTATAGAGAGAAAATAGAAAATAATGGACCTTTCTTAGAGAGAGAAAGTAAAATATTTTTAGAGAGAGAGTGAGGAATACAAGCCAAGAGAGAAGAAAGAGAGGGGGAAGAGAAACTCTCTCTTCTTTTCTTTTCTTCTCTTTTTCAAGCAGAGAACATCCCGACGGCAACACCCATGATCGGAAGGTGGACAAGCCGACGATCAAGATGCTCCGATCCGATGACCGGTAGAGATGAATGACGATGAAGAAAAATAAAAGAAAACATGGAAAAAATAGAAGAAAATTCAGAGGTTGTTTTATTCAAGAAACTTCGATAATTGTTGGTTGGAAACCATGTTCTATTGGCAAAGGAAGGAGGTAGAGAGGATCAATCAATGGATTTTTGGGCTTTTCCTTGATTTTCTGGCGATGATTGATCATCATGGAGGAGGAAAACACACACCATGGACTCAATGAATTGGCAACAAACTCCTAAAAGTCCAGTATGGATCGAGGGGAGAGATTGGAGGCTTTTAAATAGATCTCTAATAAGGACTTTGAGTTTGATTTCCACTCGATTTTTCTAGTGGATTTAGAATTTCAAGTCGAAGAACTCCTTTGGAGTTCTTCCATTATTGTTTCCTCCTTTCCACACTAAGTGCTGGTCCAATTTTCTTTTTTTTCTTTAATTTTTGGGCCGATTCTTTTTTTATGATTGGACCAGGCCCAGGTTATTCAAGTCTGGATATTATAGAATATGAACTAGTCTATATCTAATCAAATAATGTCCATACCAATCAATGAAAGGTGGATCAGGCTTCTTTCTAGTGGTTAACATATAAGACTTAAAGCAAGCATAAGTCCAATGAAGAAAATCAGAGAGCAGACTCTTTTTTCTCATTATGGCCAATTTACATAATAATTTTCTATATCATTCTCTTGTCTTTATAGTGGTTGCCTTCCATGAACAGGAAAATATTACTGAGGATTTACAAATCAATAATACATAAGTCATTAACAGTAGACATATAATAGGAACTAGTTCTAGTGCATATCTAACGTACATAAAAATGGGTAGATGGTAGTCTGTCATATGTATCTAAACAATTCTGTCATAATTTTAAAAATGTATAGAATAACTGAAAAGTGGAAGCACAAGGCTTCTTGTTTATATCTGAGATCTTGCCAATAAATGCAATGTAATTTACGATAACTAGGTTGCTAAATTGTATGTGCTTTTTTATATGTACCGGATATCTTAAACTTTATTAGTATCAAGCCACTTTAGAATCAATAGCTGGATCACTATGGTATTTGGTGAATAATACATGCAAACTAATGATAGATTATAAAATTATTTTCCATTGACGAGCTCTACTTGCTTTGAGTCTAACTAAATTTAAATATATACTAAGGGAATGACTCCACCTTCAATCTAATGTCCAAAGTTCAAAAACTGATAAAGTATGGGTAGAAGTAGTTTCAGTAAGCCTCAAATATGACGGAATCTTGTTCCAGTCTTCGTTGCTTGGAACATAATTTAAGGTCATGCATTTTTAGATTAAAAAGATATCTTTTATCATGTGTCACAATTAGATTTAGAGTTTTTTTTGTGTGTATACCCTTCTAAGCATTCAAATGTACATAAATAACCTCATCAAATTCTTATTTGAACATATAACTTTATAAAATTATCTTTTTTTGCATATCTATTCATAAGGGTATGTTAGTCATTTTTAATTTTAAACTATTAATTTTTTAATGGCATTATATGATATGGGTATATATATGTGAAAATAAGAAAAGAAAAGGCTATTTTTGCAAAATAAGTATTTTATGAGGGTATATATATAAATATTAATTTTGAAAGTGTATTGATGTAAATGTAAGTGTTTATGAGGGTGTGTATATATATATATATATATATTGATGAAACATGGACAAGCTGTTACCCCATGGGCACTTCACATCAGCTTGCTATTGCTTAAATTTTAGTGGAATTCAAAACTAGACAAGTATATTAGGTGATCTAGTTTCTTTTCTTTAAAACATCCAGACATGAGGATTTTCCCCCCACTCCATCCCTACGATGAATTAGATTTGGAGGAATAACAGGGAATAAAAGCTCAATAGAGTTTCTTTATAATAGATCATATAAGGACCTGACCTGGTCACGGCTTGGACTCGGATATCTTAGATTGGGGTTAGGTCATGCATGACCATGACCTGAGCCGAATGATCCTTTGGGCCTAAAAACTCCCCCCTGGATGTGACTCACCTTATTTGATTTTCTTTTAGGTTTGGTTTGGGTCTAATATCAAGACCCAAATATGAAAATAGGTCAGGTCAAAGTCAAGAATGCTCTAATTTGACCTAATCCATTGACAACCCTATTGGCACTTTTTCTGCTGGATCATACAAGTTACTTATTGTCATACCCCGAATCCAGTACCTGGATTAGATATATGATGGCTACACATTTCTTATGGCAAGATCCTAAAGAATATGTAAGGTCTTAAAATTTTTTATAACCTCATGATCTATAAATAAGAATGATCTAATTATATAATCAATTGGCAAACTTACATAATTACAAATTAAATTCCTTCAATCATCCGATCAGGTATTAATGATTCTCTATCTATTTATCCATTCATTCATGAACTAAAAACCATAGCTAATCATGAAAATCCTGTAACTCTAAAAAAGAAAGGTTATAAATTTTACAGCCTAGTAAGAATCTCCTACACTCACACTTGCATAAATATAAAATATCTTTTAACAAATATACATAACTGATAAACAAAATAATAAGATTCATATATCATCAATATGATAGTTGAATAATATCATCATGTACAATTCTACATCGCATATCACAATTCAACAATTCTTTTCAACAGTATTTCAATGGGATTACTTATCATTTATTGATTAATACAGTTATGATCTAAATAACATTATTATTCCAGCACTGGACTAGATCCATTTATGCTTTAGCATGTGGTAGGCCAAACACATACCACATTTTCACCTATGATCGACAACCACATCCTAGCTTGTAGTTGACATCACAAAAGCTATGTTTCACATGTGTTGGCTAGCCTAGATGCCCTTCAATTATATATGGTTCATCATCTTGATTTGATTTAGCACTGAATTTAGTTACAAACCATGTATGCTCCAACTTGTGGCAGGCCAAAATTATCACTATGTATCCTAGAAGTCAGATTGTTGACATTTATAATACACTTTCTAAAAATATTTTAATAATTTTGACTATAAATTAATAAAAAAAATTATTTTCTATCATATTATGTATTTAAAGTGTCTGTGATACATCTTTTGAGTTAATGGGTATGACAAATACATATTTTTAAGATTTGAAAATTTAAGATGTGTTGTTATAATTAACTCATAAACTGCTTCCGATCGTAGGATCATCACGAGGATGGTGATCGATCCGAAAGATAGTGTATGATCACTTTCTTAGAATAGATTAATTTTGAGTCTATGATGTGGAGATACCGAAGCGAGAGTACAAGTACTCATTAGAGAATGAGAGCACTAAGCGTGACCACTTCAAGAAGTCATAAGGGAGTCTATCTTCTCGTTGATGACTGGTTTGATGCTGCAGTAGATGTGTCTAGTTCTTTGACCTGAGGTGCATCAATAGTTTACCTTGAGTGTGTTATAGTTTGACTACATCATAACTCGGTCTTCTAGCCATTCAAAATTTTGAGGTGTATGTCGGCTATAGCATGTTTATTATAGGGATTGGTTCGCACCAAGATGGGATCTACCAACCTCGGTAAAGGAGTAGTCCTATAATGATCATGAGATCGAGTTCTTAAGCCTATGGCTATAGTAGTGTGATATAATAGAAAAGAATTTTCTATTAAGGTTTCACATCGAACTTGAATCGAATGATTCAATCATATGACGGGGTGTTGGGTTTGACGAGTTTACCTTAACTCTAATCCTGTCGGGGCTCATGATAGAAGAGCTTAATTATATGATAGTTGCACTGAGAGATTCGCTTTCAATTCTAATGGATTATCACCATATATTGCTAGGTATCATTGGTGGATTTTGGGAGCAATTAGAATGATCTTGATGATCGATCATTCTAATTATGTAAATCAAAAAAATTTCGAACTATCGAAAGGTGTTTCGATGATGTCGATGATAAAGATCATGATATATCTCATTACCATACAAAACTAAATCTAACTCGATCACACAAATAAGAATTTGAATCTGAATGTGATCAATTGGGCTAACCCAATTTAATTAATTTGGATTAGATCCAATTAGGTTCAAGAAGATCGTGCTAGCACACGATTGAGCTTAACATTCTCTTTCTATAGTCTTTTTGGTTCTTCTCGACTGAACCAAATTGGTTTGAGCTTATCTAAGAATCCTATAAAAATTTGTTCTAATGTAACTGGAGCTTGTCCAGGTCAAAAAAGAATTATTTTAATTTATTAGATAGAAATAAGACAATACCTGCCAATTCCTGACACAATCTGCTATTTTTGATTTTGTCAGGATATTGACCCGGTCTTTGCAGGAATTGAAGGGTATGGCATGCGCTCGCTATATTTTTGATTTAGGGCACATACCCCAAGGAGTTATTCATCGAAGAAATGAGGTGGGCCCCTTTCTATGGCGTGCGCATAATAAGAGGATGCATGGAGGAAGAGTTTGTGATGGAACAAACTCTTGGAGATAATTCTCCATGCTACCTTCCTCTTCTCATCTATTTTGTGCGATAACTCTAGGACATTTTGGGTGACAAAAATCAGGTAGAGACTTGATATTTCTCATGGAAAATTAGATTAAAATCTAACTAAATCAAGTAATTAGATTACTTTGATCAAATAGGACTCTATGTATGGCACAGAGTCTATTTAAAGGACCCTGCACCCTAAGGTTTGAAACTTTGATCTCCCACGCCCCAAGGCTGCTACCCAATTTCCTCTCCATGCCTCCCTCCCTTTGGCCCTCTCCCTCTTCTCCACTTTCAAGAGTTGGGCACGAGTTCCAACGAAAGATCCAAGTATTTTGGTGCAAAGATCAGGAAGAAAGACAAGTTGTTCATGAGACGAACGTATGACCTTTAGAGACTGATTTGAAGGATCAACCAAAAGACTCCAAATCTAATTTTTGTAGATTAGAACTAGAAGAAAAGTGTATCTAGATCCAGCCTGAGTGGACTCTGATATAGGCTAGGTGCATGCGTAGCTAGATTCAGAACTCCGAGAGTTAATAGATCATCGACGGGGTAACTATTACCTTGAACATGTAATAGACCTTATTCCTATTTTCATTCTAATTTTTGCTTTTAATATCAAATCATTAGGATCAAATTTGAGAACTCTCAGATCTGATAAAAAACTTGTAAAAAATTTTTAGAATTTCTTGCTATAGATCAGATCAGATCGGATCGATCCTATGGCGGAAAAATAGTTTTTCCTTCAATTGGTATTAGAGCTAGGTTTATAGTTCTTCAGATTATATTTTGATCTAATTTTTATTTTATTTTTGATCTAATATGAATAATTTTAGATATCACATCAAATGTGATCAGATCTAAAATCAATAGATTAATTAAAAATTTTATATATATGCTGATATATGATGATGTATTAGATGCATGTCTAGATTAGTTATATAGAATTATTCTATGTATTGTCTAGAATAGAATTTTATATGTTATGATCATTTAAAATTTTACTTTTTAGATGTTATATGTGATATATCAGATTTGAAAACATAAATGTGTTGATTAAATTTTGATACATGAGATGTATACAAAGCATGCATAGTTAGATTTATAATTTTATATGCAATATATGTTGTAGATCTAATTATTTATAGTATAATTATTAATTTTTTATTAAGATATTTTTCTTGGCCTTCTAATCATAAGAGTAAGAGGGGTTTAAAGGCCCTTTCTTTTTATTTGAGGGGGTGCTCTTATGGCATGTAATGGTGCTGCGTGTTTGTTCTTAATTAAAAATTAGAATTTTTCTGCAAAATTTTAGATCCTAAAATTTTAGAATTTTTTATGCATGTTTTGTCTATGAAACCAAACTTAATTAAGAATTAAGATTATGAAACCAATTAGATCTAAAAATTATGAATTTTCAGATCTAAGATATCTTCATAAAATTGGGTTCAAGTATGGATAGCTCAATTAGATCTAGCGGTTGATCAAATCGAATCAAGAGTTGGTTAGGTAGGATTAAGAGTGCTTAAAATTGACCTGCCCAATAGGATTAAGTTTGGATCAAGGATGATTCACAGTCACATATGGTCGACCAAGTCAAGACCTAATTTGGTTCTGCGATTAGAGCCTGGATTATAGGCTAACTCGATTAGTTCTAGTTTGACAAATCAGTGTCTAAGGTAAGTTTGGTAGATACGATCAATGATCTTTAATTAGAAGCTACTCGATCTGAATGCATTTATGATGAGTTAATGGTATATTCCTTTCATTGATCTTACTTACCTGACTGATTGAATCGACTTAGTTCTGATTAGAGGTGGCTAACGATTTGAGCTAATCCATGCCACTAGGTGCTGAAAAATGTATCCTAAAGCCAATCATCTAGGCTGTAGATGGTTGAGTTGATTGTAAAATATACTTGAATTATAAATTGAATAAAATTTTTAGTCTAACAATTTATCATTTTTGTACATGTTCTTATAATGAACTCTTCTGTGATGAAGTCCTTAGGACTATTTAGACTCGATAAAGGAGGATTTATCGTTTAGTTCTTAAACTTGTTCATGACCAAATGATATATTATTACCTAGGATGATAACGTATCGAGTGTAGGTCATTGTGTGCCATATATATTGATTGTCCACTTAATCAAGGAGTATGATATACTGATATGGCATGCAGATAAAGTGTAGGGCTATATTTCACTGAATGTGATCCAACTGTGTAGCTCTCTGCTGTCAAGATTTGCTCACGAAGGATATGGGTATAAGTGTTTCTTAGATCTGAGATCACTATGGTGGTTTGTAAGCAACTCACTATACTTAGGTACCAGATTATCTGATTTCTAATTCAATGATGGAAGGCTATTGGGTGTAGTCAAGTATTTATTTAGTCAGTACAAGTGTCAAGATATGATTGAACCCTCCAAGTATTGGAGCAAGTGTATCACTATATTTCAATTTAGCAAAATCTCGATCGGGATGGTCCATTTGATGGATACTAAATTTTTGAAATACATTGCAGATGATTTTTCAGGATTGACAATAAAATCCTAGGTCATCTTTTAAGCATCAAGATTAAGGGGATGAATTATACGATAACCATATGCCATAGGTTTGTCGATGTTGCATTACGACTATTCAACCTATCTGAACGTCGAGTACCATTGCTAGATGGTCACATTGATTGATATAAAAAATTGGTTCCTATGCTACTGACTTAGGATTCGAACCTATGGGATCATATATAATAGCAGTTTCTATCTGATCTGATGGCTGATCAAGAGTTTCAATGGTCTGAAACTTTATGGTCAAGAGTCCCACTGGACTGGAATACCATGGCTAGGAGTTCTACTGGATTGTGACTCTATCTTTGTGGATTCCATTGGACTGAAACTCTGAGTTTTACTTATCTAAAACTCTCTAATCAAGAGTTTCGCTAGTCTAAAACTCTATGATCATGAGTTTCATTTATTTAGGACACTGGATTCAAGAGTTCTACTGGTTTGGAGCTCTTCAAAAGTTTTATGTAGATGAAACTCTATTGCCCAGACACCCACATGATTGAGACTCTATATTTATTAGAGGATTAATTAATAATTTTTTTATTGATTAGCTTAATTTGATTGAGCGATGAGGATTTGATCAAATTTAATTGAATTTGATTCGATTAGGTTTGACTCGATCAGGTCATGAGTTGACCTAATCGCTATGAGAGATTCGATCTTGATTTGATCAGAAGCTGGACCTAATTAATTTTTAATTTGATTATAATTTTATTGAGTCATATTAAGCCTAATTTGATTAGGTTTGATCTAGTCTAATTAGGTCTAGATTAATTGGTTTAGTGGAAACCAATTTGGACCAAGTCAAATGAAGTTTGAATTTTGAATCAAATCTCCATGCACCATCCTCCTTTGACCTTTCCATGCTCCATCTGCATTTACATGAGAGTTTCTCATGTCCAAAAGAAATGTGCACCTCTCCTCTTTTCTTCTTTTGACCTGGTCTAAGTGTTGGACCAGTTCAAATGCAATTGAATTTCGAATTCAAGTGATGGTTGTTTGGTTGAAACAACCTAATCTTCTTATCCTTATCTACCTCTCCATGCACTCCTCACTTTATCGCATGGTTTTTTGGAGGAAATAAAGTGTGGATGTGTAGAAGGAGAGTCCTTCCATGTGTCAAACATTTAGGGTGGGTGTTAGAGAGTGGATAGGTTGATTGCTTAAATTTTGAATTTAAGTGAGTGGTTGAAACCACTCTAACCTCCCTCATCTTATCCATCCCACGCACATTCTCCATCTAAAAGTCACAAATAAATAAGAAAATTTTTTGGGCATGCATGGATTTGCATGAAGAATCTGAGAGGGGCATAGAAGGCTTTTTTAGAGAGAGAAAAATAAAGAGGGGTGCAAGTTTGGGCATGGAAAACTCAACTGGGAGAGAGGTGTGTCCATCCCGTGCCAACTTTTCTCACACGCCTCTTCTAAAATTTTTCTCTTTTGTCTCCCATCTTAAAAGTTTCTAAAAGTGGGTGTACGATAGAGGAAGAGTCTCTCTACCTGTGAAAATTTGTTTCACGGGAAAACTCCAAAGAGAGAGGGCGTGAGAGGATTTTCGAGCATCAAGATTTTTTGAGTGTTCAAAATCCTAGAGTTGGGACTCAGGATTCAGGTGGAGAGATCGAGTGTTGTGAGCATCGGATCACCACAAAACTTTCTACACCACCTCATCAACCTCCATTATTTATCTTCTAAACTTTTGGAGTATTCAGGAGATTGGAAGAAAAGTCATTGATTAGATTGATGAAGATCAGCCGTCGAAGGCTCAGGTGAGAAGCTAGCACTCCGATGGAGCTGGTTGGGATTAAGAGCTCTGTGTATACTCACTGTAGAGGCTGGACGAGTGTGTGGCTACAATGTGACATTATTTGCTTTCTCTTATGGATTTAGATTGTAGAAATTATCTACTCACGCACAGGTATTATATTCTGAACATAAATCAATCAGCAAATATTTAAATTTTTAATAATATATCAGTATGTCTAGATCCTAGTGTAGGATTATTGATTAGATCAATTCATGCCTAAATTAATACTAGATTAATGCTTGACATGTTCTAATATGTTAATTAAAAAATTAAATGCTTACATTTATTATATGTTCTAGATCCAGATAGCTTAGTAATCAAGGATTAATGAGCCACTAAGCTGTTCGATCATAAGGGATAAGTATGATTTAAAAGCCATCTCCTTTCATTCAGTGGGGATCCCTTATGGTGATAGGAGTGCCACAATGAACTCATTCATTAAGATGAACAGTGAAAAAATTTTATTTATTAAAATTATTTTAATATAAAAATTAAACATAAATAAGTTTAGATTTGATCTAAAAGGTGATTCATAGTTTAATTTTTAGTATACTTTATTTTCTGTTATGAAACTAGCAATAGGATTACTGTTTATGAAATAAGCTGATCCATTTTTGAAATGAGTCAACTCATTTAGTAAACAAAAAATAAAAATCTTTTAAAATTTAAAAATTATTTTTAAAATGCTGAACCCTATCCCATTATCCCAAAACTTAATTAAAAATTAAGTGTTGTCCTATAGAATCTAGAATTATGAATTAAAGATTCTAAGATATTTGCATAAGCTATGGGTTAATAGGTTAGTTGAATTAGGTTCATTTATTGAGTTAAACCTATGGTTAGTTAAAAAATGGATTAATCTAGAGTAATTGATTAAATCTAACCAAATATTGAATTAGATTAGGTCAAAAATACTCTAAATTCAACTTTAATAGTTGTAGTTGGACAAGTTCATGTCTTTAATCAGACCAAGATGGACTTGATTCATGGCTAAGTGGTCTAGCTTGAAATTATTAGGTTGATCAGATTGAACCTAATTAATCGGTTGGTGTCTAAGATAAGTTTGGTAGATAAGATCAGTGGTTTTTAATTGAGAGCTACTCGCACTATTTTGATCTTTGACGAGTTAATGGTATATTCCTTCCACTAATCTTACTTACCTGACCGACATGATCAATTAGGATTTGATTAGATAACTTGATGATTCGAGTTGACTCATGTCACTAGGAATCAGTTTGACTGATTTCAATCAGTAAGATTGAATTAGGTGCCCATGGATCCAAATTTGATCCTTGTCCTCTTTAATTGATTTGGTGAAGTCAGTGGGAGAATTTGACTTGATGAAGTTAGTAGAAAAAAATTGATCCATATACTTTCTATCCTTAAATCACATATAATCTAATTTCTCTAAATTATTAGATCCTTAAAATGACTAAGTTATGGCAATAACCAAGTCATAGCCTTCCATTAAGGTGAATAGTAATAAGTCCAATTTTTTGGGTGAACATTGGAGGTGCCTTACACCTGATGTTCATCTGAATATTAAAATTATTGTCCATCATATGATGATTAAGTCGCACTCTCTTAATGATGATCAGGTTGGTTAGAGCTTTTCTTGGGCTTGGTTATCATTGGTTTGATGCATCGAACTCAATTATGTTAATGGTTGGACCTAATCAGATCTTTTCAGTGGAGGCCATAGCCTACTAAATTAGATTCTGAAATAAAATCTAAATACTAAAAATTATTTAAAAAAATAATTGATTGTGAACTTACCTATAGATGCACACGGATTAGCCAAAGCTTCCTCGGGCTCATATGTGGATTCTAGTACCCACTAAGGAGTTAGTGTAATTCCTAGAATTGAAGGTAGAGGCTACCAATTCATTAAAATAGTAAAAAAATTTTAGACTAAAGTCTAAATCTTTAGGATTAAATAATTCGAATACTAATATGGTCTTATATTTTTTCTTTTAGATAAATAGAATGGCTAGTGGAAACCCATTTAGTTTACTGTTAGAAAAGTGATAAGCATTTAGGAGCTGAATACGAGAGGTCTAGCGTCAACCTCAATCTGACAGACCCAAAGAGGAATGGTCCTCTTGATCCAAATAGACTGAAAAGGAAAAATCAGTAAGTAATTGCTGGTCAAGGTTGTTATATAATAACATCTTATAATTTTTCTATTTGTGATGCATCTACCTGGATATTAAATACTGAGAGTCTAATTTATATATGCAATTCATTGCATGGACTTCAAATTGGTAGAAAGTTTGAGAATGGCGATAGATTCCTTAATATTAGGGATGGAAGTAAAGTTTCAATCTTAGCATTGAAAACTCTTGAGCTTATTTTCAAAAATAATAATATCATTTTAAGTGACTGTCATTATTATTCATCTTTTATGATGAACATAATATCTATTGAACTTTTGGCCCAAGATAGTTATTATTTGTTAATAAAAAAAATATTATGATATCATTATAAATGATGTAATAATAATGCAAGAATAATTAAAAAATAATATTTATATTTTATCACAGTCTATTAATGTAATGTACACATCAAATAAATGTCAGAAACTAGATAATATCATCGATGCCTATCTTTGGCACTGTAGACTCGATCATATAGATAAGAATAAGATTAACAGGTTAGTCAAGAAAAGTATCCTTGACATCGATGATTGTAAATTATTGAATACCTATGAGTCCTGCCTTCTTGATAAGATGATCAAATCATCTTTTACTGAAAAAGATGAACGGGCCATTAAGCTTCTAGATCTAGTATATACTGATGTATGTGGACCTATGAATACATATGTTAGAGATGGGTATTACTACTTCATTACATTTATTGACGACCTATCGAGGTATGGATACATCTATCTTATAAAGAATAAATCTAATTCATTTGAAATATTCAAATAATATCAAAATGAGATAGAAAAATAACTTAAAAAGAGTATTAAAACTCTTCAGTCAGACTAAGGAGGTGAATACCTTTCCAACAAATTTTTGACATATCTAGAAGAGAATGAAATTCTCTCATAATGGATCCCTCTTGGAATACCATAGCACAATGGTGTGTTTGAGAGGAGAAATCGAACCTTGTTGGATATGGTTTGATCCATAATTGGTTTTAAGAGTCTGCCAATTTCATTCTGGAGGTATGCACTTGAGATTGCTTGTTTTGTTTTGAACAATATTCTATTGCAAAGACTCCATATGAGATATGGACTAGACGTAGGCTAATACTCTCTCACTTTAGGATTTGGGGATATCCAGCTTATGTTAAATATTTGCAGCTAAAAAAGCTTGGGTCTGATAAGTACTTTTCGTAGGATACCCCAAAGAAACTAGGGGTTATTACTTCTACCTTGCTGAATAACAAAAGGTGTTCATTAGCAATAGGGCAGTCTTTTTAGAAAAAAAAGTTTTTTATAGAAGAATTGCTGTCTCTAATGTTGAACTTAGTGAAGTTCGATAAGTGAAAGAATCGACATTTTCTAGTAAACGTGCATAAATGAATTTGATAAGATCAAACCCAGAGCTTATTGTAGAGCCATCTTTAAGGAAATTCAGTAGAGTACCGCATCAATCGGATAGATACTATGATTTTTTGATCTAGGATGGTGATCGTATCGAACTCGATGAGAACAATGATGACCTGATCACCTACATGGATGCCATGTAGAGGTCCGACTTCGATAAATGGCTGAAAGCCATGAAGTTTGAAATGTAGTCCATGAAAGTTAATAGTGTATGGACACTGGTTGATTCATATGAAGGGATAAAATTCATTGGATGTAATTAAATTTTTTTTAAAAAAATAGAGTGCAAATGGGAAGGTGGAGGCCTATAAAACCCATCTAATTGCCAAGAAATATCATCAGTATTATGATATTGACTATGATGAGCTCCGGTGGTAATGCTCAAATCCATTTGGATTATGCTTGCGATAGCAGCACATTTGTACTATGAGATCTAGTAGATGGATATGAAAATAGCTTTCCTAAATGGAGAGCTAGACGAAAAGATATATATGATACTGAAGGAAAAAGTCTTATTTTTTGGATTAGGTTCGTTCAGATCTGATTGGATCAAAAGGAATATTTCAAAAAATTTTTCTCTAAGATTCTAATCAGATCTGAGACTCCTTAGATCTGATCTTAAAGATCTGATAATAAAAATAAAAATAAAAATTAAATTAAATTTAGTTATACCTTTATTTTGGATAATCCAATTATCCTATAATGATCCTGATATTTGCTTGAGATTCTGGATGTAGCCACGTAAGCGTCTGGCCTTTACCGGTATCCACTCAGATAGGATCTGAAGATCTTCTTCTTCTCAATCAATCTCCAAAAATCAGATCTAGATCCGATCTTGAAGATTTTCAAAACTACTTTTGAAGAACAACCATTGTCTCTTGCAGCAGTGCTACCTTCTTTCTTTTCTGGCGCCTTTCACTTGCTTGGATCGCACCTTGTTCATGCCCAAAAGCCCTTGAGCGTGGAGAGGAGAGAGAGAATCAAAGGGTGGCATGGAGAAGGAGAGAGAGGCTATGTGGCATGGGCTAAAGGCAGAAGCATTAAATTCTAGGCACAGATAGGATTTATATAGACCCTGCTGCGCCATGCAGTGCCACATCATCCTTGCCAATCACGATCCTTTGTGAAATCAGATCTAAATCTGATTGGTGGAATGATATCATTTGATCTAATTAGATAAGAGACCTTCAAAATTCTCTTAAGGGTGGTACCAAGACAGGATCAAACAAGACTTCTTCGCGCCATATAGTTTAATCCCCTAAAGCAATCCTAGAGTTCCATCTATATGGGACTCCAGCTTTATCCTCATGGGGTGCACGCCTCCCTAGGTGTGTGCCCTCTTTCTATCTACATTTTAGTAGGAGGATAAGTCTCCAGGTACTCTCCTATGGGAGGCGTGCACCCTCTTTCTGTCTGCATTTTAGTAGGGGGACAAATCTCTAGGTACTCTCCTATGGGTGCATGATATATGAGCAAATGTCTAAGTGTCCAGAGTTAATATTTGACCAATGTCCGAAAACAAGATTTAGCAGGTGATCAAAAATGGTAGGTATTATTTTAAATTTATCTCATCAATTAAGATAACTCTTTTCTGACCTGGACAAGCTCCAATCAGACCAAGTAAAGCTTCCTGAGTGAGCTCAAATATATTTAGCTTAGTCGAGATAAGTTTTAATAATTATTAAAGGAGAACATTAGGCTCAATCGTGTGTTAGCATGATTTTCTTAAACCTAATTGAATCTTATTCAAATCAATTGAACTGGGCTAGTCCAATTGATGACATCCAAATTCAAATCCTTATTTGTGTAATCTAGTTAGGTTCAGTTCCATATGGTAATGGGATACATCGTGATCTCTATTATCGACATCATCAAAATATATTCCAATGGATTAGAACTTTTTTGATTCAGACAATTAGTATGATCGATCATCCAAATCATTTTAATTGCTTCCAAAATTCACCAGTGACACCTAGCAGCATATGGTGACAAACCATCAGAACTGAAAGTGAACCTCTCATTGTAGTTACCTGTGTGATTAAGTTCCTCTATCTTGAGCCCCGACCAGATAAGGGTTAAGGTGATCTCGTCAAATCCTAATTTTCGTCATATGAATTAATCATTCGATTCAAGTCCAATGTGAAAAATTTTAATAGAAACTCTTTCTATTATTTTACTCTATCATGGCCATGGGCTTATGGACTTGATTCTCATGATCATCATAGGACTGCTCCTCATCTACCGAGGTAGATAGATCCCCTATTGGTGCAATCCAATTCCTACAATGAATTTGCTATAGCCAATATACACCTCAGAGTTTCGAATAACTAGGAGATTGAGTTATGGTGTAGTCAAACTATAACACCCTTAGGGTGAACTGTCGATGCACCTCAGGTCAAAGAACTAGACACACTACTGCAATTTCGAGCCAATCATCGACGAAAAGTTAGACTTTCTTATGACTGCTCGAGGTGGTCACGCTCAGTGCCCTCATTCTCTAACGAGTATCTATACTTTCGCTTCGATGTTTCTATATCGTAGACTTAAGACTCATTTTTCATAAAGAAGCGATTGTACACCAACCTTTCGGATCAATCACCATCCTCATGATGATCCTATGGTCGGAAGCATTTTATGAGTTAATAATGAAAATTCATATTTTAAATTTTTAACTCTTGAAAATATGAACTATTATTACCATTAACTCAAAGAATGTATCACAGATACTTTCAAAATATACACTATGATAGAAAATAGCTCATTTTATTATTTATAATCAAAATTATAATTTTGTCCTTGGAAGTGTATTACAAGTGTCAGCCAATCTGGCTTCTAGGGCACATATATCTAACAAACTCCCACTTGACCTAAAGTCAATTGACTACAAATCTAAGTTTCATCTTCTCAAGGTGGGCTTCGATCTTCTACTGGCCCAATGACTTTGTAAGTGGGTCTGCCGCATTATCTATGGAGTCAACTCTCTTGACCTCGACGTAATCTTTCTCAAGATAATCGCGGATGAGGTGGTATCGCCACTCGATGTGCTTGGATTTCTGGTGAGACTTCGACTTTTTAGCAAGGGCTATGATGCCATTATTATCGCAGTACAGAGGAATGACATATGATGGCATCACTTCGATCTCTACGGTGAACTTCTTATACCAGAATGTCTCCTTTGCAGCTTTTGACATAGCGATGTACTCTGCTTTCATGGTAGAATCTGCTATCACTGTCTGCTTGAAATTCTTCTAATTGACAGCACCATCATTACACACAAATAGACTCTCAGATGTTGACTTTCGATAATTTATATCGGACATAAAATCTGAGTCTATATACCCCTGGACTTGGAGTTCTCCATTACCAAAAACCAACATCATATCCTTAGTTCTTCTTAAATACTTAAGGATACATTTCATAGAAGTCTAGTTTTCTTCACCTAAATTTGACTGATATCTGCTCGTGACATTGACAGCACGGGCTATATCAGGTCGTGTACATAACATGACATACATGAGACTCTCTATTGCTGAAGCATAAGGGATCTTGCTCATGCATTCAATCTTCTTAGGTGTGTTGGGACCCATTTTCTTGGAGACATGAATGCCATGTCTGAAGAATACCAATCTCCTCTTGGAGTTTTTCATGCTAAACCTCTTTAGCACTTTCTCTATGTACATCTTCTGTGAAAGACTTAGCATCTTATTCGGTCCATCTCTATAGATCTTTATTCCTAGAATGAAGGATGCTTCTCCTAGATCTTTTATGGAGAATTCTTTAGATAACCATATTTTAACTATGGTCAATATGAAAATATCATTTCCAATAAGAAGAATATCATCCACGTACAGTATGAGAAAGATAATAGCTCTCCCACTGATCTTTTTAAAAATACATGGTTCCTCCTCGTTCTTGATGAAATCAAATAATTTGATCACATCATTAAAATGAGTATTCCAGCTCCGAGATGCTTACTTAAGTCCATATATGGACCTTTGCAGCTTGCATACGTTGTGATTAACATCACTGGATGTGAAACCTAGTGGCTGTTCTATATAGATATCTTCCTTAAGGTATCCATTTAAGAATGCCATTTTCACATCCATTTGCTATATTTCATAATCGAAATAGACTACAACAGCAAGCAATGTGTGGATGAATTTTAGCATGGCTACTGGTGAAAAGATATCCTGATAATCAATTCCTTCGCACTGACTATATTTTTTTGCCATTAATCTAGCTTTGAATGTCTCCACATTCTCATTTGCACCAATCTTTCTCTTGTAGATCCATTTACACTCAATAGGTACTATGCCTTCAGGTGGATTTACTAATGTCTAGACTTGGTTTGAGTGCATCGAGTCAATTTTTGTCTTCATTATCTCTAACCATTTTTCGGAGTTGATATCCGATATTGCCTCATCATAGATTTTGGGATCATCACCATGAATCCCATTACCTATGAAAAATATTTTCTCTACTTTCTTTGAAATAGTACCTAAGTACCCCTCAGGGGGATGAAAAATCTTTTTCGATCTATGAGGTGGAGGAGGTAGTGATTGTATTGGCTCAATCTAATTTGGTTCCATAGGATCCTTAGCTCGTTGCTCTTATGAGATTTTCTCCTCGAGCTTGATCTGCTTTCCAATGCTACCATCTTGAATATACTATTTTTCAAGAAAGATGGCATGCCGACTCACAATCACATTATGGTCTTCTAAAATATAAAAATAATATTCTAATGATACTTTAGGATATCCTATGAATCGAGCTCTAAAGGATCTATAGTCTAACTTGTCCGCTTATTATGTTTTGATATGAGCCGGACAATCTCAAATTCTGAGATGACTCAGACTTGATTTTTTACCATGCCATATCTCATACGGTATGGTATGAGCAATTTTAGAGGAAATTTAATTTAGCAAATATATAGTAGTTAACAGACTATGTCTTCAAAGAAAATTAGAAAAGTCTGTGAAGCTCATCATGGATCAGACCATATCTAATAGGGTCTAGTTCCTCCATTCTAAAATCCCATTGAGTTAAAGTATTCCAGATGGAGTCCATTGAGAGACTATACCATATTGCTTGAGATGGTTCAAATTTTTTTGACTAAGGTATTCACCTCCTCGATCTGATCGAAGAATCTTAATGGATTTTTCAGTTTGCATTTCAACTTCATGTTTGAATTTCTTAAACTTTTCAAAGACTTTAGACTTATGTCTCATAAGATACACATACCCATACCAAGATAAATTATCGATAATGATTATGAAGTAGATAAAGTTGTCTCTAGCCATCCCATCAAATGAGTCGCACACATCAGTATGTACTAGGGCAAGTAGTTTCGTGGCCCTTTTCTCATGTCCTATAAGAGAGAGCTTAGTCGTTTTGCCATGAAGACATGATTCACAAATTAGATATGACTCAGAAGTCAACGAACTCAATAGCTTGATTTTCTCTAATTTATTAATCCTATCTTCTGCTATATGATCTAGCCTTAGGTACCATAGATATCTATCATTTGGACCATCCGTGGGTCATTTTGATTATGACATTCATATTTTGCTCGATATTAAAGATAGATACATCAGTATGTAACTGATAGAGACCGTTAATAAGAAAACTACTTATAATTTTATTTTTTTTATAAAGAATATTACAATGATCCTTAAGAAAATTAATTACATAGCCTTCTTGTGCTAAACATGAAACAGAAATCAAATTCCTGCTTACAGCAGGCACATATTAACAATCCTTAAGTACTAAATCTAAGTCAGATGGTAGTCGAAGAGAGTAGATTTTCACGGCTACAGCAGCAACTCTTGCTCCATTTTTGATGCATAGGATCATCTCACCATCCCTCAGCTTCCTGCTATTCTCAAGATCCTGCATGGAAGTGCACAAATGAGCACTAGAACCAGAGTGAAGCATCCAACTGGATGCAGAAGAAACTGTAAGATTAGATTCAATAACAAGCATACCTCTAGAAGGACCTGTCTTCTTCTTATTCTTTAGGGTGGCCAGATATGTAGGGCAGTTCCACTTCCAGTGGTCGTCAGAATTACAATGAAAATACTTTTCTTTATCAGCAGCCTTCTTTTTCAGCTCTGCCTGCTTTTTCTTTCTAGCTTTCATCTTCTGCTTTTTCACAAATTTTTTCTTCTTCCAAAAGACTTTCTCTTGGAGAAAGTCCATTTCATAGCAAGTACTAAGCCTTTAGAATCTTTTATAGAAAGCTCAGCAGTAACCGGCATATTTATAAACTCGATCAGAGTATTTTGAAGTTTATGCATATGGTAGTTTATGATGAATTGCCCATACACATTAGTCAAAGATTACAGAATTATATTATTTTGCAGATCCTAGTCTAACTTCACTTCAAGCTTCTCAAGCTCTTCCAAGTTCTTGATCATCATTAGATAATGATCTTGGACTGACTGTCCATCACACATTTTAGCCTTAAACAGTCATTTAGTGATATGATATTTGGCTGCGTGACTCTGTTCACCAAATAACTCTTGTAGGTGAGCCAATATTTAGCGGACAGTCTTGATATCTTTATGTTGACACTGAAGCTCATCAGACATCGAGCCCAATATGTAGTATTTGGCCTTATTATCTTCATCTATCTACTTATCAAGAGACACTCTCTATTCAGCAGATGGATGAGCTGGTAAGGTAGGAGAATCTTGGTCCAATATATGAGTTAACTTCTCGGAACCCAAAATGATTTTGAAGTTTTGGAGTCAATTCTTATAATTAGGTTCGGTCAGTCTATGGGTGTCCAGGATACGGGCTAGTGGATTGGATGCCGACATTTTTCTTTTTTCTTTAGAGAGTCAAAGTTTTTAGTTAGATTTTATAATTAAGACTTGACCAATTTATTTAGAAGTTTAATTTTTAAATAAATTAACTTTTACTATTTTCTTAGATCCTTACACTCTCTCTATAGAGATGCAAAAATCTTCACGATTGTTGATTTTTAGTGGGTGGTGCAGTCCCACCAATTGACTCATCACCTCACCTGATAGTTATTGATGATGGGTTAATCAATAAGTGAATAACTCTTGTTCAATGATTTTCTAATCATGGTGCACCTAGACTTGATCTCTAATTCATGAATCTTACCGTGTCCGAAATATTGATCCACTTCTTAGTTAAGTTAGACCCACTATTTATATAGATTGGATTCCTAATTGGATCTCTCACCGTATCCAGATTATTGAGCCCAATCCATCCTCCAGCTTGTAGCATCTAATGCCTAATAGACATAGTTGCATCTTTTTGATGCAACTGAACCACTATGACCAGCTGAGAACAATCAACCTTGAAAAGGGTCTGCACATCTACAATGGTGGAAGACCTTAGACTTAATATTTTCTTAGGAAGATTTGATTTAGGTCTTTTTCAAACTTAACTTGACATAGCCATAACCATTATGACTAACCTGGTGGCATGGGTCAACTTGGATTGTTAGCCACCTTAGATCAGGACTGGATTGATAAATATGGCCAAGTAAGTAAGACCGATGGAAAGGATATGCCATTAACTTGATAAGAACGCATTCGAGTTGAGTAGCTCTCAATTAAAAATCAGTCGATCGTATCTGCCAAACTTACCTTAAACACCAAATTATTGAGTCAGAATCAATTGGGTTAGTCTACAATCCATACTCTAACCACGAGCTTAATTAGGTCTTAACTCGATTGATCACTCATGTGACTCGACTTTGACCCAGACTTAAACCTATTAGGTTGGTCAATTTAAGTACTCTTGATCCCACATAACTAACTCTTGATTTGGTTTGATCAACCGCTAGACCTAATTGAGCTACCTAAGCCCAAACATAATTTTATGAATATATCTTAGATATGAAAATTCTTAATTTTAGATTTAATATATTTCATAATCTTAATTCTTAATTAAGTTTAGAATTCATAGATAAAACATGTATATAAAATCTTAGGATTTTAGGATCTAGAATTTTGCAAAAAATAAATTTTTGAGTTTTGATTAAGGATGAACGTGCAGCATCCCTACACACCATAAGAACACCTCATCAAATGAAAGAAGAGAGTCTTTAAATCTTACTTCATTCTTATGATCGGACGGCCAAGAGAAACACCTTAATCAAAAACATGATAAATCTACAAAACTAGTTACTCATATATCACATATATAAAAAATTAATTTAACTAAAAATATGTTTTGCATACATCTCATATATCATATCATGCATATTTTTAGATCTAAATTATCTCATAAATATCTAAAAAATAAGATTTAAATTTGATCATATCAAATTAAAATTTATTCTAGATAATTTTATCGAATTATTCTACAACTAGTCTAAATATGCATCTATCATATCTCATAAGAACAAATTAAATAAATTTATTTTTTATTTTTTTAGATCTAATTATAATATTTATAATATCAAAAAATAATAAATAAATAAATCTAAAAATTATAATTAATTAAATTAAAATTATGATTATGTTAGACTACACATAGAATAATTTCATTCCTAGTCTAGACATGCATCTCATACATCTTAGATCTAGATTATTTAATTTTAATTTTTAATTTTAGATCTAATCATATCTAATATGATATTTAAAATCATCTAATTATTAGATCAAAAATATATTAAAATTAGATCTAATAAATTATGGAATCTGGCTCTGATGTTAGTTGAAGGAAAAAGTCTTATTTTTTGGATCAGGTTTGTTCAGATCTAATTGGATCAAAATGGATATTTCAAAAATTTTTTCTTTAAGATCCTAATTAGATCTAATCTTAAAGATTTGACAATAAAATTAAAAATAAAAATTAAATCTAATTTAATTATATCTTTATTTTAGATAATCTAATTATTCTATGATGATCCCGATGTTTGTCTGAGGTTCTGGATGTAGCCATGCAAGCACCTGGCCTCTATCAGTATTCACTTGGATAGGATCTAGAGATCTTCTCCTTCTCAATCAATCCTCCAAAAATTAGATCTAGATCTGATCTTGAAGATCTTCAAAACTATTTTTGAAGAATAGTTGTTGTCTCTTGCAGCAACGCTACCTTTTTCCTTTCCTGGCACCTTTCACTTGCTTGGATCGCATCTTGTTCATGCCCAAAAGCTCTTAGGCATGGAGAGGAGAGAGAAGGCTAGAGGGTGGCATAGAGAAGGAGAGAGAGAGAGGCTATGTGGCATGGGCTAGAGGCAGAAGCATTAAATTCTAGGTGTAGATCAGTTTTATAAAGATCCTGCTGCACCATGCAGTGCCACATTATCCTAGCCAATTATGGCCCTTTGTGCAATTAGATCTAAATCTAATTGATGGGATGACATCATCTGATTCAATCAGATGAGAGACCCTCAAAACTCTCCTAAGGTGGTGCCAAGATTGGGTCAAAGAAGACTTCTTGGTGCCACACAATTTAATCCACTAAAGCAATCCTGGAGTCCCATCTGTATGGGACTCCAGCTTTATCCTCATAGGGCGCACGCCTTCCTAGGTATGCACCATCTTTCTATCTATATTTTAGTAAAGGGATAAGTTTTCAGGTACTCTTCTATGGATGCATGACACATGGGTAGATGTCTAAGTATCTAAGGTCAACATTTGACCAATGTCCGAAAGCAAGATTTAGTAGGTGACCAAAAATGGTAGGTGTTGTTTCAAATTTATCTCATAAATTTAGACAATCCTTTTCTGACCTAGACAAGCTCCAATCAGACCAAATAAAGATTTTTGAGTGAGTCCAAACATATTTGGCTCAGTTGAGACAAGCTTTAATAATTATTAAAGGAGAATATTAGGTTCAATCATGTGCTAGCATGATTTTTTTGAACCTAATTGAATCTTATTCAAATCAATTAAATTGAGTTAGTTCAATTGATGACATCCAAATTCAAATCTTTATTTGTGTGATCTAGTTAAGTTCAATTTCGTATGGTAATGGGATACATCATGATCTCTATCATCGAAACATCTTCTGATGGATCAAAATTTTTTTGATTTAGACAACTAGTATGATCGATCATCCAAATCATTCTAATTGCTCGCAAAATCCATCAGTGACACCTAGCAGCATATGGTGGCAATCCATCAGAACTGAAAGTGAACCCCTCTGTGTAATTACCTATAGGATTAAGTTCCTCTATCTTGAGCTCCGATTGGATTAGGGTTAAGATGATCTCATCAAACCTTAATTTTCATAATATGAATTAATCATTCGATTCAAGTCCAATGTAAAAAATCTTAATAGAAACTCTTTCTATTATTTCACTCTGCCATGGCCATGGACTTATGGACTTGATTCTCATGATCATCATAGAGCTGCTCCTCATCTATCGAGGTAGATAGATCTTCTATTGGTGCAATCCAATTTCTACAATGAACATGTTATAGCCAACATACATCTTAAGGTTCTGAATGGCTAGGAGACCGAGTTATGGTGTAGTCAAACTATAACACCCTCAAGACGAACTGTCAATACACCTCAGGTTAAAGAACTAAATATACCACTGTAGCTTCGAGCTAGTCATTGACGAGAAGGTAGACTTTCTTATGACTGCTCGAGATGGTCATGCTCAGTGTCCTCATTCTCTAACGAGTACCTATACTTTTGCTCTAGTATCTCCACACCATAGACTTAAGACTCATCTCTCTTAAAGAAGCGATCGTATACCAACCTTCTGGATCAATCACCATCTTCATGATGATCCTACGGTCGGAAGTATTTTATGAGTTAATAATAAAAATTTATATATTAAATTTTTAACTCTTAAAAATATGAACTATTATTATCATTAACTCAAAGGATGTATCACAGATATTTTCAAAATACACACCGTGATATAAAATAATCTATTTTATTATTTATAGTCAAAATTATAATTTTATCCTTAGAAGTGTATTATAAGTGTCAGTCAATCTGGCTTCTAGGGCATATATATCTAACAAATATAGCCTGAGGGTTTCATGTCCACAGACGAGTCTAAGGTTTGCAAGCTTCAGAGATCCATCTATGGATTGAAGCAGGCATCTCGAAGTTGGAACATGCATTTTGATAAAGTGATCAGATCGTATGGCTGTGTTAAGAATGGAGAGGAACCTTGCATGTACAAATGGATTAATAATTCTGTAGTCGTATTTCTTGTACTATATGTGGATGATATTTTTTTAATCGAGAATGACATTCCTATATTATAAGGAAAAAAGGTTTGGCTGTCACCGTAATTCTTCATGAATAACTTGAAAGAAGCTTCCTACATCCTAGGGATGAAAATAGAGATAGATCTAAAAGATTGCTTGGATTGTCCTAGTCCACGTATATCGATACCATGCTGAAATGATTCAGTATGATAAATTTCAAAAAGGACTATCTCCTAATAGACCATGAAATTACTCTCTCAAAGAGGGATTGTCTGACAACTTCTCAAGAGAGAGAGCGTATGAGTAGAATACCATATGCTTCTATAGTAGATTTTATTATATATGCCATGATATATATAAGATCGAATGTGGCATACTCACTAGGGATAGTAAGTAGATACCAGTTTGATCCGAGTGATAATCACTGAAAGGTTGTAAAGGTAATCTTGAAGTATTTAAGAAATACTAAGGACCAGTGGCTTATTTATGAAAATGCTAACTTGAAACTTGTAAGATACACGGATTTTAGTTTTTAGTTAGATCATGATGATAGCAAGAATGTGTCAGATTATGTATTTATCCAGAATAATAGAGTGGTTTGCTGAAAAAATTCCAAGCAGCACACTGTGGCTGATTCTGAGTATATTACGGCATCTGATGCTAAGAAAAAATCTATATAAAGTTCATCGACAAACTGGGAGTGACATCCTTCTTGGATGGTCCAGTTCTGCTATACTATGATAAAATTGGAGCCATAGCTCAAGCAAAGAAGCCGAAGGTATATTAGTGGACCAAGCATATTTTGCATCGCAACCACCTTGTATGAGAGATTGTAGAGTGAGGCGATGTCAACCTTCAGAAGATCGATGGAAAAGAGAACGTGGCCGATCCATTTACTAAGGCTCTTAGAATTAAAAAGTAAATGGAAGATAGATATTCGATACTATTCTGAATGGCTTTAGTCTAAGTGAGAGTTGTTGAAAAATATTTTTTAAAGTTAATCATCTGGATTGTAGACGGTTGAGTTGATTATAAAATATACTTGAATTATAAATTGATTAAAATTTTTATTTCGATAATTCATCATTTTTGTGCATCTTCCTATGATGAAATCTTCTGTGATGAAGTTCTTAGTACTATTTAGATTCGACAAAAAAGGATTTATTATTTAGTTCTTAAATCTATTCACGACCAAATGATACATTATTACTTAGGACGATAATATATCGAGTGTAGGTTATTATGTGCCATATGTATTGGTTGTCCTCTTAATTAAGAAGTATGATGTACTAATATGGCATGCAGGTAAAGTGTAGAAGTATATTTCACTGAACGTGATCCAACTGCGTAGCTCTCTGCTATCAAGAGTTGCTCACGAAGGATATGGATATAAGTATCTCATAAATCTGAGATCATCATGATGGCTTGCAAGCAACTCACTATACTTAGATACCGGACTATCTGAATTTCTAATTTAGTGATGAAAGGCTACTAGGTGCAGTCAAGTACTTGTTTAGTCAATGTGTGTGTCAAGATGGGATTGATCCCTCCAAGTGTTGGAGCAAGTGTATCATTGTATTTTAATTTAGCAAAATCTCGGGTAGAATGGTCCATTCGATGGACACTGAATTTTTGAAATACACTGTAGATGATTTTTCAGGATTGATAGTTAAATCTTAGGTCATCTTTTGAGCATCAAGATCAAGAAAATGAATTATATGATAATCATATACCACAGGTTCATCGATGTTGCATTGTGACTATTCGATCTATCCGGATGTCGGATACCATTATTAGATGGTCACAACGATTGGTATAGAAAATTGGTTCCTCTGCTACCAGCTTAGGGTTCGAACCTATGGATCACACATAATAGGAGTTTCTATCTGATCTTATTGTTGATCAAGAGTTCCAATGGTCTGAAACTCTATGGTCAAGAGTCCCATCGGACTAGGATACTATGACCAGGAGTTCCACTGAATTGGAACTCTACTTTTATGGGTCCCACTAGACTGGGACTCTGAGTCATACTTATCTAAAATTCTCTGATCAAGAGTCTCGTTGGTCTGAAACTTTATGATCGTGAGTTTCATTCATTTGGGACATTGCATTCAAGAGTTCCACTGGTTTGGGACTCTTCAAGAGTTTTGTATATATGAAACTCTATTGTTCAGACATCCATCCGATTGGGACTTTATGTTTATTAAAAGATTAATTAGTAACTTGATTATTGATTAGCTTAATTTGATTGAGCAATGGGGATTATCAAATTTAATTGAATTTGATTCGATTGGGTTTGACCTGATTAGGTCATGAGTTGACCTAATCGCTATGAAAGATTTAATCCTGATTTGATCAGGAGTTGGACCTAATTAATTTTTAATTTAATTAAAATTTTATTAGATTGAGTTAAGCCTAATTTGATTAGATTTGACCTAGTCTAATTGGGTATAGATTATTTGGTTTAGTGGAAACCAATTTGGACCAAGTTAAATGAAGTTTGAATTTTGAATCAAATCTCCATGCGCCACACTCCTTTGACTTTTCCATGCCCCATCTGCATTTACGTGAGAGTTTCTCATGTCCAAAAGAAATGTGCACCTCTCTTCTTTTCTCCTTTTGACCTGGTCCAAGTATTGGACCAATTCAAATGCAATTGAATTGATGGTTGTTTGGTTGAAACAACCTAACCTTCTTATCTTTATCCACTTCTCCACGCACTCCTCACTTTGTTGCATGATTTTTTGGAGGAAATAAAGTATGGATGCGCAGAAGGAGAGTCCTTCTACACATCAAACATTTGGGGTGGGCATTGGAGAGTGGATAGGTTGATTGCTTGAATTTTGAATTTAAGTAAGTGGTGGAAACCACTCTAACCTCACTCATCTTATCCTTCCCATGTGCATTCTCCATCTAAAAGTTGCCAATAAATAAGAAGATTTTTTGGGCATGCATAGATTTGCATGAAGGATCTGAGTGGGGCATAGAAGGCTTTCTTAGAGAGGGAAAAATAGAGAGGGGCGGAAGTCTGGGCGTGGAAAACTCCACTAGGAGAGAGGTGTGTCCATCCTATGCCAACTTTTGTCACACACCTCTTCTAAATTTTGTTCTCTTTAGTCGTCCATCTTAAAAGTTTTTGAAAGTGGGTGTACAGTAGAGGGAGAGTCCCTCTACTCGTGAAAATTTGTTTCATAGGAAAACTCCAAAGCGAGAGGGCATGAGAGGATTTTCGGGCATCAGAGTTTTTTGAGTGTTTAAAACTCTAGAGTTGGAACTTAGGGTTCAGGTGGAGAGATTGAGCGCTGTAAGCATCGGATCATCACCAAACTTTCTACACTACCTCATCAACCTCTATTGTTTATCTTCTGACCTTCTGGAGCATCCAAAAGATTAGAAGAAAGATCGTCGATAAGATCGACGAAGATCAGCCATTGAAGGCTCCGATGAGGAGCTAACACTTTGATGGAGCTGGTCGGGACTAGGAGCTCTATGTGGACTTATAGTAGTGGCTGAACGAGTGTGCAACTATAGCACAACGTTGTGCACTTCCTCCTATGGATTCAGATCATGGAGATTATCTATCCATGCATAGGTATTATGTTCTGAACATAAGTCGATCAGCAAATATGATTTGCTGATCGATCGTATTTAAATTTTTAATAACATATCAGCATATCTAGATCCTAGTATATGATTATTAATTAGATCAATGCATGCCTAAATTAATACTAGATTAATTTTTTTGCTTCTGCTGTAATATAAATTTTAAAAAAATTTCGAAAAGGATGTTCTAAATCTTGCACTATTTTCAATATTAGGTTAGTCATAATTGTTATGACTAAGTCAAGTCAAATTTAATAGACCTAAATCAAAATTTTCTAAGAAAATATTAAGTCATAAATCTTCCACTATTGTAGATGTGCGGATCCTTCCCGAGGTTGATTGTTCTCGGTTGGTTATAGTTGTTCAATTATACTGAAAAGGTGCAACCATGCTTATTAGGCATTGAATGCTATAGGTTGGAGGATGGGTTTGACTCAATATTTTGGATACGGTGAGAAAATCAATCAGAAATCTAATTCATGCAAATGGTGGATTTGACTTAACTAAGGAGTGAAGCAATATTCTGAGCATAGTAAGCTTCATGAATTAGAGACCAGATTTGGATGCACCATGATTAGAGAATTATTGGATTAAAGTTGTCCATCCATCGGGCTGATCCATCATCAATAACTGTTAGGTGAGGTGGTGAGCTAGTCGGTGGGACCGCATCATCCACTAAAAATCAATGATCATGAAGATTTTCACATCTCTGCTAAGAAAGTATCGGGATCAAAGAAAATAATGAAAGCCAAAATTTATTTAAAAATAAAATTTTTAAATAAATTAATTAAGTCTAATTACAATATCTAATTAAAAACTTTAACTCTTTACAGAAAAAATATCTGCGTCCAATCCATTAGCCTAAATCCTAGACACCCATAGACTAACCAGATTCAATTATAAGAATTAGCTCCGAAACTTTAAAATTATTTTGAATTTTGAAAAGCTGACTTATGTATTGGACCAAGACCCTCCCACCTTACCAGCACGTCCATCCATTGATCAGAGAGCATCTCTAGAGAAATGGATAGATGAAGATAATAAAGCTAGGTACTAAATGTTAGGCTTAATGTCTGATAAGCTTCGTGCCAACATAAGGACATTAAGACTGCTCACCAAATGTTGGCTCACCTACAAGAGTTATTTGGTAAAGAGAGTTGCGTAGCCAAGTATCAAGTCATAAGAAGATTTTTTTAAGGCTCAAATATGTGATTGGCAGTCGGTCCAAGATCATTGTCTAATGATGATTAAGAACCTAGAAGATCTTGAGAAGCTAGATATCAAGTTAGACAGCGACCTGCAAATTGATGTGATCTTGCAGTTCTTGATTGATACATATGGATAGTTCATCATGAACTTCCACATGCATAAACTATAATATACCATGGCTGAATTAATGAACATGCTGGTCACTACTGAGCTTTCTCTGAAAGGTTTAAAGGGCTTAGTGCTTATTTTGGAGCGGACTTCCTCCAAAAGAAAGTCTTTTGAAAAGAAGAAGAAGTCTGCGAAGAAGCAAAAGATAGAAGGTGGAAAGAAGAAGAAGAAGGGAGAATCGAAGAAGAAGGTCATCGATAAAGAAAAATATTTTTATTGCAACATCGATGGCCATTGGAAGCAGAACTGCTATTTATACTTGGCCAGCCTGAAGAACAAGAAGGAGGTAGGTCCTTCTAGAGGTATGCTCGTAATTGAATCTTACCTAACAGTTTCTTTTGCATCTAGTTGAGTGCTTGACTCTAGTTTGAATGGTCACTTGTGCACTTTCATGCAGGGTCTTGAGAAAAGCAGAAGGCTGAGGGATGGTTAGATGATTCTGCACATAAAAAATAGAGCAAGAGTTACTGCTGTGGACGTGGAAACCTACCCTCTTCGACTACCATCTGATTTAGATTTAGTACTTAGAAACTATTATTTTATGCCTGCAGCAAGTAGAAATTTAATTTCTGTTTCTTGTTTAGCATAGGAAGATTATGTAATTAGCTTTCTTAAGGACTACTGTACTATTCTTTTTAAAAGAAATAAAATTACAAGTGGTTTCTAAATTAATGATCTCTATCAATTGCATGTTGATGTATCTATGTTAAATGTCGAGCAAAATGTGAATGCCATAGGAACAAAATGACCTAAGGATAGTCTAAATGAAAGGTATCTATGGCACCTTAGGCTAGGTTATGTATTTGAAGACAGGATTAATAAATTAAAGAAATCTGGACTGATGGATCCATTGGCTTCCAAGTCATATTTGATTGTGAATCATGCCTTCAAAAGAAAATGACCAAATTTTCTTTTGTAGGACATAAGGAAAGGGCCACAGACCTACTTGCCCTAATACATACTGATATATGCGGCCCACTTGATGTGCCAATTAGAGGCAATTACGTCTACTTCATTATCTTTATCGATGATCTATCTCGATATGGGTATGTATACTTAATGAGAGATAGGTTTGAAGACTTTAAAAAGTTCAAAAAATTCAGATACGAAGTAGAAAAGCAAATCGAAAAGTCAATTAAGATTCTTCGATCGAATCAAGAAGGTGAATATTTTAGTCAAAAATTCTTAGACTATCTTAAGAAAAATGGCATAGTCTCATAGTGGACTCCATTTGGAATGCCTCAACTCAACGAAATTTCAGAACAAAAAAATTGGATCCTATTAGATATGGTCCCATCCATGATTAGCTTCATGGATCTTTTTGATTTTTTTGGAAATATAGTCTAATGATAGCAATATGCTTACTGAATAGAGTTTCCTCTAAAACCATTCCTACCACACCGTATGAGATATGACATGGTAAGAAATCAAGTCTGAGTCATCTCAAAATTTAGGATTGTCCGATCCATGTTAAGAAATAGCAGGCAGACAAATTAGAATCTAGATCCTTTAGAGCTTGATTCATTGGATATCCTAAGGAGTCATTAGGATATTATTTCTATATTTTGGAAGATCACAATGTGATTGTGAGTTGACATGCTATCTTTCTTAAAAAAATAGTTTATTCAAGATGATGGCATCAAAAGATAGATTAGGATCGAGGAGAAGATCTTCGATGCAACGAGCTAAGAAATCTAAGAAACCAAATTAGTTAGAGTCAGTCCAAATACAACTTCCTCCACCTCATAGATCAGGTAGAATTTTCTATCCTCCTGAGAGGTACTTAGGTACCATTTCAGAGGATATAGAAAAAATATTTTTTATAAAAAATAGAGTTCATGATGATGATTCCAAGACCTATGATGAGGCAATATTAGATATCGACTCCAAAAAATGGTTAAAGGCAATGAGGTTAGAAATTGACTCGATGCGCTTGAACCAAGTCTGGATCTTGGTAGATCTAGCTGAAGGTATTGTACCTATTGAGTGTAAATAGATCTTCAAGAGAAAGATAGGTGTTGATGAAAATGTAGAGATATTCAAAGCTAGGCTTAAGTGAAAGAATATAGTCAGTACGAAGGCATTAACTATCAAGAGACCTTTTCGCTAGTAGTCATGCTAAAATTTACCTATATACTACTTGTTGTTGTAGCCTATTTTGATTATAAAATATGGTAGATGGACATGAAAATAACATTCTTAAATGGATATCTTAAAAAAGATTTCTATATGGAACAATCGCTTGATTTCACATCCAATGATAGTGATTACAAGGTCTGCAAGTTGCAAAGATCCATATATGGACTTAAGCAAGCATCTTGGAGTAGGAATATTCATTTTAATGATGTAATTAAATTATTTAGTTTCATCAAAAATAAGGAGCCATGTGTATTCAAAAGGATCAGTGGGAGCGTTGTTGTCTTTCTTGTACTATACGTGGATGACATCCTTCTGATTGGTAATGATATTTTCATATTGACATCCATCAAAATGTGGTTGTCAAAAGAATTCTCTATGAAAGGCCTAGCAGAAGCATTTTTTATATTTGGAATAAAGATCTATAGGGATAGACCGAATAGGATGCTGAGTCTATCATAGAAGATGTATAAAAAGAAGGTGCTGAAAAGATTCAACATGAAAAACTCCAAGAGGGGTTTGGTACCCTTCAAACATGGCATTCATCTCTCCAAAAAGATGTACCCCACCACACCTAAGGAGATTGAATGCATGAGCAAGATCCCTTATGCTTCAACAATAGGGAGCCTTATGTATGCCATCTTGTGTACATGACTTGATATTGCACATGCTGTAAGTGTCACGAGCAGATATCGATTGAATCCAGATGGAGAGCATTGGACTTCAGTAAAATATATCTTTAAGTACTTGAGAAGAACTAAGGATATGTTTCTGATGTTTGGTAATAGAGAACTCTAAGTCCAAGAATATATAGACTTAAACTTTATGTCTGATATAAATGATGAAAAGTCGACATCTGAAAGTCTGTTTGTATGTAATGGTGTTGCTATAAGCTGGAAGAGTTTCAAGTAGATAGTGATTGCTGACTCAACAATGGAAGCAGAATATATCGCTGCATTGAAAGCTGTGAAGGAGGTGTTCTGGTATAAGAAATTCACTGTAGAGTTTGAAGTGATGCCATCGAATGCTGTCTCTCTGTACTGTAATAATAATGATGCCATAGCTCTAGTTAAAGAGCTAAGATCTCACCAAAAGTTGAAGCATATCGAGTGGTGATATCATCTAATCCGCGATCATCTCAAGAAGGATTATGTCGAGGTGAAGAGAGTTGATACCGCAGATAATGCGATTGACCCACTTATGAAGTCGTTGAGCCAACAAAAGATCGAAGCCCATCTTGAGAAGATAAGACTTAGATTTATAGCCAATTGGCTTTAAGTCAAGTGAAAGTTTGTTAGATATGTGCCCTAAAAGTCAGTTTGGCTGACACTTGTAATACACTTTTTAGGAATATTTTTATAATTTTGACTATAAATTAATAAAAAATTATTTTCTATCATATTTTATATTTATAGTGTCTGTGATACATCCTTTGAGTTAACGGATATGATAAATACATATTTTTAAGAATTAAAAATTTAAGGCATGTGATATTATAATTAACTCATAATCTGCTTCTGATTGTAGGATCATCATGAGGATGGTGATCGATCCAAAAGATCGATGTATGATCACTTTTTTAGAGTAGATGAGTTTTGAGTCTACTATGTGAAGACATCAGAACGAGAATACAGGTACTCGTTAGAGAACAAGAGCACTGAGCGTGACCACCTTGAGCAATCATAAGAAAGTTTACCTTCTCATTAATGACTAAGCTCAATGCTGTAGTTGTGTGTATGGTTCTTTGATCCAAGGTGTATCAGTAGTTTATCTTGAGTGTGTTATAGTTTGACTATACTATAACTCGATCTCCTAGCCATTCGAAATTCTGAGGTATATGTTGGCTATAGCTTGTTCATTGTAGGGATTGGTTCGCACCAAGATAGAATCTATCAACCTCGATGGAGGAGTAGTCCTATGATGATCATGAGATTGAGTCCTTAAGCTCATGGCCATGGTAGTGTGATATAATAAAAAAGAGTTTTTCGAACTTGAATCAAATGATTCAATCATATGATGGGGTGTTGGATTTGACAAGTTCACCTTAACCCTAATTCCGTCGGAGCTCATGATAGAAGAATCTAATCACACAGATAGCTATACCAAGAGGTTCACTTTTAGTTCTGATGGATTACCATCATATACTACTAGGTGTCACTAGTAGATTTTGAAAGCAATTAGAATGATCTTGATGATCGATCATTCTAATTATATGAATTAAAAAAGTTTTGGTCCATCGAAAGATGTTTCGATAATGTCGATGATAGAGATTGTGACATATCTGATTACCATAGAACTGAACCTAACTAGATTACACAAACAAGCATTTGGGTTTGGATGTGATCAATTGGGCTAATCTAGTTCGATTGATTTGGATTAGATCTAATTAGGTTCAAAAATATCGTGCTAGCACACGATTGAGCCTAACATTCTCGTTCTGTAGTCTTTTTGGTTCATCTTGGCTGAGCTAAATAATTTTAAGCTTATCCAAAAATTCTATAAGGATTTATTCTAGTCTGACTGGAGCTTGTCCAGATAAGAAAAGGATTGTCTTAATCCATCAGATGAAAATAAGATAATACCTGCCAATTCCTGACACAACCTGCTATTTTCAGTTTCATCAGAACATTGACCCAGTCTTTATAGGAATTGAAGGGTATGGCATGTGCCCTCTATATTTTTTATCTGGGGCACACACCCCAAGAAGTTATTCATCAAAGAAATAAGATGGGATCCTCTATATGGCGTGCATAATAAGAGGAGGCGTGGAGGAAGAGTTTGTGATGGAACAAACACTTGGAGATAATTCTCCATGCCACCCTCCTCTTCTCATTTATTTTGTGCGACAACTCTAGGACTTTTTGTGCAATAAAAATCAGGTAGAGACCTGATATTTCTCATGGAAAATTAGATTAAAATCTGATTAAATCATGTAATTAGATTGCTTGATCAAATAGGACTTTATGTATGGCATAGAGTCTATTTAAAGGATCCTGCACCCTAGGGTTTGAAACTTTGATCTCCCACGCCCCAAGGCTACCACCCAATTTCCTCTCCATGCCTCCCTCCCTCTGGTCCTCTCTCTCTTCTCCATGCCTAAGAGTTGGGCACAAGTTCCAATGGAAGATCTAGGTGTTTTGGTGCAAAGATCAGGAAGAAAGATGAGTTGTTCGTGAGACGAATGCATGACCTTCAGAGACTGATTTGAAGGATCAACCAGAAGACTCCAGATCTAATTTTTGAAGATCAGATCTAGAAGGAGAGTGCATCCAGATCCAGTCCGAATGGACTTCGATAGAGGTCAGGCGCATGTGTGGCTAGATCCAAAACCTCGAAAGTTAAGAGATCATCGATAGGATAACTGTTATCCTAAATAGGTAATAGATCTTATTTTTATTTTTAATATCAGATCATTAAGATCAGATTTGAGAACTCTTAGATTTGATTGGAAACTTGCAAAAAAATTTTAGAATTTTTTGCTATAGATCAGATCAGATTAGATCATTCCTATGGTGGAAAAATAGTTTTTCCTTCAAAAATATCTCAGTCCATGGCTGATATACCATATTTTATACATGGCCGACTAGTTCACATGCTCTTCTTTTACATACTTTATGTTTATCTTTCCAGTGTTGGACTAATTACAACCATGCAAGCCCATGGTCAGTCAAACACAATGCCGCATCCCAATCTAAGGCTGACCAAGCATACACACCACATTTCTTATATGACCAAACAATCCAAACACCACTCATGCCCTATTTATATTATTAAAGTCATAATCTGATTTTTGGCATTAGATTAATCATAGTTATGCTTCAACCTGTGGTAGGCCAAAACAATGCCGCATCTCAGTCTGAGACTGACCCAACATATATACCATATTTTTTACATGACCGACTAACTTAGATACCGTTCATCCCATCAATTATATTAAATCATATTTTTCTTACTCAACAATCATTAAGCATAAATTAATAATGATTCAAAGTAATATCAATTCAACAATGTGTAATATACATACTGATAGATATAGAATATATATCAATTATATAAATTTAATTTTTCATAAACATGTAGGTGATCATATTGAAAAATTCTAACTTCTACTGGTGATTGACTCAAATATTAATAAACTTCTCGATCTATGAACTCAGGACAAAGTATCTGACTCAACACCTTGTCTAGAGAATTGCTCACCTATAGAGCTAACTCTTATCATTAGAATAATTAAAAACATCCATGATTTTTGGTGGAAAATTTTCAAAGGATTGGGGTACATGGTTGCACAATGCTAACTTAGAACCCTTGACCACACAACCCAGTCCAAGATGCCTTCTAGTGTCGACCCAAATCCATTAAGAATCTAGACCCTTTTTGATCTATAGGGTAATAAGAAAATAGAGAGCGAATTAGTAAAGAAGAAAGAGAAAAGCGAAGAGAGTTTTTTTTTCCTCCCTCTCTCGTTTTCTTCTTCATCCCCCTCTCTCATTTTCTTCTTCCTCATCATGAAAAAATAGTGGAAGGGAAAATAGGCTAGCCACCTCCCCATGGTAGCGATCCTCGAGCAGCAATCTTGGTAGCTCCAACCATTGGCCTTCCGAACACGACATCATCCAATGATGGCAGCCAACTAAATGGAGGAACAAAAAAGAAGAAAAAAATAGAAGAAAAGGATATGAAATAGAGCATCAATGTTCACCTATTTTGACAACTTGCCAGCTGAACCAAGTTAGAAATAATAGCCCAAAACCAGAGAGAAGGAAGAGAGGAAGGACTAAGGCCATTACCTCCACTCCAGCAAGGTCTTGTGGCTGAATCCAATAGTGAAATCCTCTAAAATCCTCATGGAAAAGGCTTAAAATCAATGGCTCTAAGGATGGGAATCGATGGAACTCGAATTTGAGATGTTAGACAAGGGTGAAGACTAACTTTTATTGGCTAAACTAGGAGATAATCGTGTGAAAATTAGATTTCAATTCCCTCCTTCCATCGGAATTGGGAAGAAGTCAGACTCCTTCTAGGAGTCCAATTCTTTCTATTTCTCCTTTTTTTATGCCCTAAGATTCGTGTGCATGGAGAAAACTCAGGGTTGGGTCATTACACTTATAGTAGTTTATTAGATGGATGTAGTAACGGATTTCATCAAAGGTGAATTATTATAATATTATTTAGTCAAGTCTTTCATTTTATTTTGACTACATAATTTCAACAAAATAAATTATATAATAATTTATGAAAAAGATTTTTAAATAAAGGCTTCCACGACATGATTCTATGCATCATTGGGCACCACTTTTATTTTCTCTTTTTTAATAAAAAAAGGAATTTATAATTTCCATGTTTTCTATTTTTTTAAATTCTTAGTATATTCAATTAGTTTTAAAACATAAATAATGATGGTGGTAGAGAAGATGTAATAGTTAAGGAGACCGTGGCAATGGTGGTGATGATGATGGCAATAATAGTGATAGTTACGGAGAGGGGGTGATAGTGACAATGATGGTGAGGATACCAATAGTGTGGTGGAGGTGGTAATGATTGTAGTAGTAGTCTTATAAAGGTAGTGGTTTGGATAGCATTGTGGTGGAGGTGGAGTTAGATAATAGTAGTAGCAGAGGCTATGACAACAATGATAGAGGTGGTGTTGGTAGAGATCATAAAATATATGAATTTCTTAATAGTGAAGTAAGAATTTCTTACATTCATTTTCTTTAAATATTTAAAAATTAAAAAAAATAACCTCAAATATTTTTTTTGTGTTGATTTTTATGGTTTTGGTTTTTTGAAAAAGGTGATTCCAAACAAGAGTCTATGAGTGAATGGAACTTATTTGAACTTCCAAATTTGGAAATTGGCATGTAAGAATAGCCCTCCAAGTTGTTATTTATTATGATTGCTTAGGACTTGCTCACTCTGCTATTTAGTATGACTGGCGAATCACTTGGATTATTTAGCATATTTTATAAGATATTTTGCTCCTTTTCATAGAAGAGTAACTGCTTTTACTAATTGAGGTCCATAAAAGGTGACAGACATAGTTCAGACTCATTTTGAATATTCCTTATAGACACTATAACTGATGGTTTATAATAATAATTCTTTCATAATCAAATAGAAAATGAACAATTAGACTATGATTATGACTATAACTAATATCCATATGCCTGTTTTTTCTATTTTGCAAATTTTACACTTGTTTGAGATTGGGCCTTGATGGTGCATCTCGCATGCATATTTAGAGATCTAGATTAATGAAGCCCATTCATCTTCAAGACTAAAATCCTAGAAAAATCCAAGATTGGCAAATATTAGATTGCAACTAAATGAAGTTACAACCTTGAGCAAGCTTTAAATACTCAATCATAGAAACTAATAAATCTTTCAAATAGTAGCAAACTATAATATAAGCAAAGATGAAACCATACAAAATATCTCTCCTGCTACAAGGAAGAGGTCCTAGTTTTGACTTATTAGAGTTAGCTTAATTATGACTTGCAATTAAAACCCAACATCAAACCAGGTCAATATATATAAATATAATAATATGGTAAAGTGATAATCATCCAAAATGATCACTAGACTTAATGTGGACTACTTTGGCTACGACGAGTAGGGATGGATAGGTTTTAGAAAGAGATCCTCCATATCGAAAAGTCGAGTTGCGAGCCAAACTTCTTGAGACTATAACTTGGTTATATGATGTCCAATTAAGATGATCATCTTTTTGAAATTGGGTATATTTTGAGATCTACAACTTAAGACTAACCCCTTAAGGGATTGAAACAAGCCAAAATTTTATCTTTTTGGATCTTGAGATAGGCTGGTTAAACCAAAACCTTCTTTTTTTAAGAAAGATTTTGATCGAGCACATCTCTTAATTTATGAAAAAATAGATGGGGTAATAGAAATTAAAGTTGATGTAGAAGTTGAGATTTATTTGCCATAAAATCTTAATTTTTTTTATAATTATTATTTTTCAGAGGTAGCAACCCAAGAGGAGTGAATTGGGTTTCTTAAAAATTTAACTTTAATAAACTTAAACAATTTTTGTGCTTGAAAATAAACTTAAAGGTGTTTGTGAAGTGCTTGGCAAATGGTGAATAAAGATTGCAAAATCAATAATGTAAGCAAAGTAAACAATCACAAATATAAAAGATTTTATAGTGGTTCAGTGCCAAATCCAACACTTACGTTTGCTCTCTAAGCAAACCCGCTTAAGAATTTTAACTATAACCTCTTCAAGATTATAATCTGATTATTTTTATGGGTTCACAATCTAATCTAGTAAATTTTTACTGGCTCACCAACTATAATTTTATAATCGATTATTTTATTCTGGGCTCACAATCAATTCCGATTGATTTTTTTAGAGATTCTAATCAAAACTAATACCGTTTAATTTGTTAGGCTTAGACCAACCCCAAGTTTCTACACCTCAAGAAACTTGTTACAACTAACAAATATAAATATACAAGAAATAGAGCTTGGAAATAATAAAAACTCTTTTAATCCTTGAAGAAGTTGAGGTAGATTAGCTTTCAATACTTGGACTTTTTTTTGATTGCTTAAGAGGTTGAGACAACCTTCAATGCTTTTTTCTCAATGATAGTTAGCTTGAATTAAAGTACTCTTCTTCTCTTTTAGGCTAACTAAATTGTAGGAAGGACTGAATTTATGACACTCCATAATTTCTTTCTTTTTGTCTTTTAGTTCCTCACACTATCTTTTTGAAAATAGCTCAATAAGTTTGTTGAACATTCAAAGCTTGGTTCCCTCCATAAATGCTTTATATTTATGACCTCAAAAATATCTTTATTTAATGCTTTAGCTGTTGGAAGCTTGAAAATTATCGTTAAGATCATTTTAGATATGTTTTAAAAATTCTGAAAAACTAGCTATTATTTTATTAGAATTCTATGAATCGGCTCATCCAGGCTCTTAGTCGGCTAATTTTCAACTTTGAGTTGGCTAAGTAAAACTCTGATATGGCTCATTAACATATACCAAAAATTCATCATTTTGCTTATTCTATCTACCTGAGACTAGGTTGGCTCGGATCATGTCTTAGTCAACTAACTTGAATGTTTGGTTAGCTAACTAATTTTCTGAGTTGACTCAGAGGACTTGCTAATTTTTACTATTTTTTGTATTTTTTTTGTCTTTGAGACTGAGTCGGCTCTCTTTATTCTGGAGTCAGCCAAGCTTTAGACTTAGTTGGCTATCTTGATCACAAGGTTAGCTCAGGAGAATGCCTTGAATCTTTATCTTTTGGTCTCCATCCTGTCTGAGCTTGGTTGGCTATTCAAAAGCTTGAGTTAGCTAAGATCCTATGTTTATTAGCTAAGATAAAAGAAATGGTCGGCTAAGGGACTCATTCTGATTTTTCAAGATTTCTATTTTTCTCTCAACTGATATTGGGTTGGCTAAGCTTTAAGTTGGCTCAACTCAATTTCATGCCAAGTTTGCCATAAGGTGTTTTAGATAGCTTCTCTTAACCAATTATATTCTAGACTAGACTTACCTTCTCAACCTTAATTTATGTAAGTGTAGGCTTGCTGAAAGGTACTTTTAGACTAAATATTCCTTTAAAATCTTTAAGTTCTTTGCTTTTAACTGATTGCCTTAAGTTTGGAAAATTGAATTATCTTGAAAGGACTTTCTTTTAAGGAAGCCAATTATTAGTAATTATAATTTATACTCAAATATTTTTGACATCATCAAAATCAATTCTAGCACTAATAATTATTTCTACTAATCATGTTTATTTTGGAAACTTAGTTCTATTCAAACTAGAGAGGAATTTAACCTAAATTATGTAAATGACGAGCTCACTACTATTATAAATATGGCCTATGTACCTAGTTTATGATGGGTGGATCATGAATAGAAGAAAAGGAAAGGGGATGTAAATCCTATTTCAATTTTTTTATTTTTTTTTCTAATTTTTTTTTGAGATTCGAGATTGGTAGTTTGAGAGAATTCTTTTTTCCCCCAATTGGATCAAGTTGGCATCAAAGCTTTGGTCCTCCACATTTGTGCGGGCTTTAGTTTATGGTCTAGTTGAGCAAGTAATACAAGCAAATAAGAGGACTATCCATGCTTTAGATATATTGAAGGACAAAGATGAGTATGATTACTAGTTCTATCTCAAGAAATAATAAGACAAAGATGTCTCGCATAATTTGAAAAAAGATTGCCCAACTAACCAAGATCGTCTTTCAATTAGCATTACCTTCATCACATGCACCAGCAACTTCTATTATGAAGCTATCTTTCATGTTTGGAGATGAAGATCCACTATACAATGAAGCGGATTACCAACCTATGGGCACTCAAAATCCCTCTCTTCAATCCTTCAAAGTTGAAGATTTAATTGGGATCCATGTATACAATAGGACTATTGATGTAGAAAAGCTAGATAATCGGCTAGACCAAACTTATCGGCTGCTTGGCTTGAGGAAGAGTGTCACTAAAATGGAGACGAACTGAAAGGACATTTGATCTTATTTCTTGATTGAATAGAAAAAGGATATATGAAGTTTGTCTCTTCCCCTATGCATCTCCTTTATGGGTAAATCCCATTAATTAAGGGGCAACTTTCATGTAGTTTGTGATTTGATGTTACTATTTAGATGTTATCTTAGAGAAAAGATTTCTTTTAATTGATCTCTTCTTGTTCAATTTTTAGAGAATGTGGTGCTATATTAAAAGAAAGTTCTTCGAACTTTTCCTAGAAGGTGACGACATTTTAAATCTTAATGCAGGCAAGGCATATCTTGTTGAATTAGTCTTTTCACCACATCTCTTCTAATGAAATCGAACCCAATTCTTCTACGACCCCCATGAATCATCCTTCCTTAACTTAATTAACTATGAGAATTCCTATGGTTGCTTAACATTCTCATAAGTCCTAGATATACTACTTTGTAAACACTAGCTGGAACTCTATACTTGACCGACTGCTATATAACATCTAGAAGATAGCTTTTGCCTACCTTAAGCTTCCAACCATACACTAACCTAGTGAAATTCATATGTGAGGAACCATAATTTTTCTTATCTAACTTGGAGCAAATTTAAGGGCTTAATTGAAAATGGTTCTACTCAATTGGTCATGAGGAGAATTGATGGATCAAGTGGGAATACCTATGGTAGACTATGGTCAATTTATCCAAAATTATACAATTGAGTTCTACAAGCAAGTAATCTCACTCGGAATCTCCATTGATGATCATGTGGTCTTCATGAAGTATATTAGAGGTCTCTATGAAGCATCTAAAAAGAGCTAAAGCTCTTCAAAGTTGAAGACATTAGCAAAGTTAGCATGAAAGCCATTGGGTTGAGGGGAAGAATTGGTCTAGGAAAGGTAAGTAGGGTAACAAATTTAGGAAAGGTGGCAAAAAATTAAGTCAAGAAAGGGAGCAGAGTAGAAAGCATGTCAACACAATTCAAAAAATTACCATAACCACTGCAACATCTATGGGCACACCGAGAAGTATTGGAAGCTTTACTCCAAGTTACTATTAGAAAATATGTCCCAAAGCCAATCATCAACCTATGGACGATTAAGCTATATTGTAATTATAATTAATTTATTAATTAATAAAATATATTTTTGATATTTTTCATCATAAGTTTTTATCTTCTAACGAACTTCATTGTTGTGATAAAGTCCTTAGGACTATTTAGATTTGATAAAGAGAGGATTTATCGATTAGTCCTTAAAACTGTTCATGATCAAATGATAGGCTATTAATAAGGATGACAGCGTCTATCAAGCATAGGTCACTGCATGCCATATAGGTTGATTGTCCTCTTAATCAAGAAGTATGAAAATACTGATATGTCATATAGGTGAGATGTAGGGGTACATCATCACTGAACATGACTAACTCTAGAGTATTCTACTATCGAGAATATCTTTGATGAAATATAGGTATAAGTGTCTCTTATACCTGAGATCACCTCAGTGACTTACAAGCAACTCACTATACTTTGGTATTAGACTAACCAAATTTGTAATTTAATAATAAAAGATTTTTGGGCACAATCAAGTACTTACGAAGTCGGTATGTGAGCAAGATGGGATTGACCACTTCAAGAGTTGGAGAAAAATGCATCACTGTATTTTAATATAGCAAAATCTTGCTCAGGATAATCCATGAGATAGATTTAGTATTTTGAAATACAATGTAGACAGTCTGATTAGAGTTGACAGTTGAACTGTGAGATGTCCTACGAGCATTTTGGTTAAGAAGATAAATTATATAAAAACTATATCCATATGTTCGAACCTATGGGGTCACACACATTAGAGTTCACAATCTGATCGGATGGTTGATCAATGATTGAAAATCGTTCTAAGGTTAGACGATCAATACGATTGATGTTTTAACCTAGTGCAAATATTGCAAGAGGATTGATTAGCAATTCGATTGCTAATTGGCTTAATTTGATTAAGTCAAAAGGCTGAGATTAAATTTAATTAAATATAATTTAATTATATTTGATTTAAACTTGATTAGATTAAGTTTAATTAATTTATTGGATAAGCCAAGTGTAAGGAAGAACTAGTCCTAGTTCAACTAGGACTTGGGTCAACCCAATTTTTAATTTGATTAAAAAATTAATTTAAATTTAAATTTAATTTAATCTAATTTAATTAAATTCTTAATTGGGTTAGAAACTAATTTAATTGGGTTGGTTTACTTTTGATTTAATTTGATTTGAAAAATCAATTTTTGACCGTCATATATGGAATCTTAGTCCTTGCACCACATTTGCCCCACGCCCCCCACATCCCACTCTCTCTTTTTTGGCATAGAATTCTCTTCCTGATGGTTCACGCATGTCCACTCTCCTTCTCTTTCTCTTATTTAGAATAAGTTATGGACTAAGTCTATAGAAGATAAGTTGTTGTGGTTTGTTTGGACTCTATATGATAGAATCCCAACAAACTGAAACTCCTTCCTTTGTGCCACCCCCACCTAATTTTTTTTTGATTTTCTATGATAGAAAAAGAAAGTTTTTATGTGCCTACCAGGTGGTCCACAACATGGGATGAGGAGGGGGCATCCAAGTGTTGGGCACCCCAACAACTTGCCAAATAGGTCCTACCTTATCTAGGAATTTGACCTAGACAAGACTCTTCCATATCTCTATATATATGGCTCATTTTAATCTAAATTTTGGAGAGATTGTAGATCATAGAGAGGGGTTTTGGGCCTGTGAAAATCATAGGGAAAAGATTCTTGGACACTGGATTTTCATAGACATCAATCTAGGTGTCTAGGTGAGAGAAGAAAGAAGAAGAAGAGGGTCTTCTTCTAGGATTTCTTCCATTCATTTTTTTTCCTCCATTTTTAAGATTTTTTTGAGAGTGTCTCAGATCTAAATTCTTTTCTCTTTCTTTTGATCTTTGGAGAGTTCAAATCTAAAAGAAGAAAGCATCGGATTGACCATCAAAGAAGGATCAGCACAGTACTAGCATACTATGATGATTTTCTACATCAAACTTCTAATCGGGGTTCGTGGGCTTGTGTGGACATCTCTTAAAGGTCAGATGTGTGTATGGCTTGGAGCTTCATCTTTTAGCCTAGATCAGCAAGTTAGAATGTCTAACTTGCACAGGTAATATGGATCTGATCCTATCTTACATATATGCAATAGATCTAATGTAGATCTGTGTTGATGTGATCAGCATATTTTTCTTTATCATATATTTTTAATTTTTGATTTTATCTCATGCCATAATCATGTAATAAAATATTAGATCTAGGATATTCTCTGATTTTAAGAATAAATTTTAATTTATTTCAGTCTTTCACTGTCAGATCTTGAAAAAGTTTCAAGATCTATCCCTAAAATCCTAGATCTGGTTCCTTCAGTTACAATTGAAGAGGAGGAAATTAAAGGACAAAGATTATAGGAGAAAAGGAAGGTGGTCCTTAATGTTACAAAGGTTGAAGGGCTTCTTAAGCTTGAGCAAGCAAATACATAGTTGAGCTTGATGGAGATAAAACTCAAGACAATAATTAAGCCAGACCTACAAGCACGAGAGGAGCTCTTCCACTTGAAGATTTAGATGAAGTAGAGTATCTTTGAGGATATTGTAGATCTTAAAAATCAAAAAAATCTCATCTTTGAAAGCCTAGTTTAGAAGCTAGGGTTGCAAACAAAATCTCGTCCACATCCCTCCCCATTAGTTGGATTTAGAAGGATGTTAAGTAAAGATCATCAAGCAGCAAACCTTCAAATTTGCAATTATTGAAAGGTATATTGATGGGATAACTTACAAAGTAATTCATTTGGATGTTTGCTAGATCACCCTTATAAGCTCATACCTTTGGGATCAAGATGTAGTCTTTTATAGGTGGCAAAGAAAATTTCATCTTATAAAGGATGGGAAGGAGTTCATGATCAATGCCTTCATAACATAAGGTAACATAGAACTTACAATTGTAGCCCATGTAAAGTGACCTTTTAATGCTTATAACAAATTTGTGATGATAGTACAAGAAGTTGTTACCAATTATGAGAGGACAAGCTCTCATCCTTTGGTTCCATTGACCAATCAAGCAAGATTTGAATCAAGAAGGAGTTGCCATTATTATTGTTAGTGAGGAAGGATGGAAAGGAGCATCACTATTATGAAGTACATATGTAGAGGTAGGGTAGGTGGTTCCTTGAGATCAAGAAGCAAAGAAGATCATGGTTAAGAAAGGGTACATTGTATCATCAAGAGGAAGGTCTTCGAAACCAGGCATGGAAGGATCGGGTCTTTTTGAATCGACTAAAAGGGTGCAAAGCCAAATGGTTTAAACGTAAGATGGGAATGTTGAAAAATGTGTCCTAAACCCAATCATCTAAGTAGTAGATGATTGGAATTAGTATATGAATTATCTAATAATAATAGTTATTTGGCTGATTCATCATAGAAGTTCTATCTTCCTTAAATAAACTCCTAAATTATGATGAAGTCCTTAGAACCACAATCAATCGATAAAGGATGATTTATCAGATGGTTCTTAAATTATTCATGACCAAATGATAAGTTATTAATAAGAACGATAACTTATCAAGTGTAGGTCGCTGTATGCCATATGCGTTGGTTATCCTCATAGTCAAGTAGTGTGAAGATACTGGTATGGCATCCAGATGAGATGTAGGAGTACATCTATACTGAACGTGCCTAATATAGTACTCTACTATTAAGAGTAGCTCGCTAAAGTCAATGGGTATAAGTGTTCCTTCGACCTGAGATCACTATGGTGACTTGCAAGCAACTCATTATACTTTGGTGTCGGATTGCCTGTATTTTTAATATAGGTTCGAAAGATTTTTGGGTATAGTCAAGTACTTATAAAGTCAGTGTATGAGTCAAAATAAAATTGACCACTCCTGATTAGCTTCAGAAAGAGAATGACTTATTGTGTTTCAATTTAGCAAAATCTAGGCCTAGATAATCCTCATGAGGAGTCACGGGATTTATAAAATTTTGAGATATAATAGAGAAGACTTGTATGAGTATTGATAGCATACTCGAAGTCATCTTGAGCATTATTGATCATAGGGATGAATTAAATGGTAATCATGGGTCAGGATTCTAAGAATGTTGCTTTGCATACATTTGACCTATCCAGATGTTGAGAACCATTGCTAGATGGTTACTTCGACTAGTACAAAAATTTATTCCTATGCTACCGACTTAGGTTCGAACCTATAGGATTATACACATTAGAGATTATAACTTAATCAAATGATTAATTGATGATTGAGAATCGTTCTAAGATCAAACATTCAATGCGATTGATGTTTGACCTAACTCAAGTGTTCAGGAGGATCGATTAGCAATTGGATTGCTAATTGGTTCAATCTGATTAAACAATCAAGCTGAGATCAAATTTAATTAAATTAAATTTAATTAAAATTAATTTAAACTTAATTAGATTTAGTATAATTGATTTATTGGATAAGCTAATTGCAAGGAAAAAATAATTCCTAGTTGGACTAGGATTTGAGTGCACCTAATTTCTAATTGAGTTAGAATTTAAATTAGATTTAAATATAATTTAAATCTAACTTAATTAAATTTTTAGTTAGACTAGGATCATCCATAATTAGTTTTGTATTAATTTTATTTTAATTAAGTTTAAAATTGGTTTGATCCAGTCAATACATGAGAATCCTAGTAAGACTAGGACTTCTTGTTTCGTTCCTTGCGCAAATAATCTCCAACACCCACCTAATTTTATTTTTAGATTTTTTCTATGATTTCTATGTCTAAGGATTGATTTTTCATGCCCCATATCTATTTTAATTTGAATCAAATCTGAATTGGTCCATTTTGAAAAGTGGTTTGGATTTGTTTCCTTTTGAATGAGTCCCTTGAATCCCAAACTCTTCCTCCCTTCCTTTGAATTTTCTCTCATGCCACCTATTTCCTTTTATGTAATTTTTTTTTGGGTTTTTAGCATTGAAATTTGGTTCCCCATGTAGAAAATAATAGGGGAGGCGTCCAAGAGTTGGACGCCCCCCAAATTCCTTGTTTAATCCCTAAAATATAGGGATTTTGACCTAGTCATCTATTCTAAGATGGGGCGCCACTTTTGTAGGGATTTAAGATGTCAAAAGTTCTGAAAAAATTCATGGAAATCAGTGAAAGATCAGAGAAGGGTGTGGGAGGTTCAAAGCTCAAAGTTGCTAGGCGTGGAGGGTCTATTATGACATCAATTATTGATGTCTTGAAGAAAGAAAGGTAAGAAAAAAAACTATTTTCTCTTAGAGATGTTTTCTAACCCTCTTTTGTTTATTTTTATATGATATTTTATGTGATAAAAACCTGAGAGAAAGAGAGAAAGGCCATGGAAATTGATGCTCCAAGGAGTTGGGGCATCATGGTTTCTTTTAGATATAATTTGATCATGTCCTGATGAGAGAAAAGTGAAGAGAAGATAGTCTTTCCTTAGGATTCTTTTGAGAATCCTTTCTTATCAATTTTAATATGATTTTTCTATAAAAAAAGTCAGAATGAAAGAGATCTAGAAGTGTGAAAATTTTCTAGAGGAGAAGGTCTCCTCTTGTCTAGATATAGAGATCTGTTCAGGACATCAACGGTTGATGTCCTGAAGAGAGAAGATATGTCTTCTCTTAGGATCTATCATAATCATTTAATCTTTGATTTATGGGAGATCCAAGAGTTGGATTTCTTTCTTAATCTTCTTCATATTTTTTATCTCTTGGAATGTCCAAGAGATCCAAAGAATAGATTTTTGATTAACCATCCAGAGGGATCTGTGAGAAGCTAGCACTTCGAGCGGATCTTCATTCGATGAATCTCCAATTTTGTTGCAGCCTCGTATGGATCATCTATAGAAGTTGAACGTATGTGTGACTCCAAAGACAACAACAAAAATCAATCATGGAGTTCTCGATCGACATAAGGTAAGAGATTTGATCTCTTCTCTCACTTAGATGTGATCTAGTTTTCAGATCTAGAATCATTCTAGATTTAGGATATTGATTTGATCAATATCAAATCTTTTATTTTTAAATTTAGAATGCATTATGATATATTATAGATCCTACTTATAGGATTTAGTAATTTGATTACATATATTTGTAGATTAAATGGTTTAATCTACATGTTCTTCTATGTTATTTTTCAAAAAAAAATTTAAAATTCATGCATGAAACCCTACATATTTTTTAACAGTGGTATCAGAGCATCTAGGTTCTTTTATAATATGTTCATATATACTTGAGGATAAATTTAAAAATTAAAATTAATTAAAGATCACACATACTGTCATAAGGTTATCTTTTTGTAAGGTTAATTTCTTACAATGGAAAGATTATCCTAGTATGTGCTGATCTGAATGTGAATCATGAACTATTTAGATTAGATCTAAAAAAATTATGATTTAATTTTTTAATTTTAAATCTAAAACTAAATAGATGTTAGATTTATTTTAGATTATTTAAATTAGATCTAAATAATATCGGATTACACATTCTGCTATAAGGTTGTCCTACTATAAGATTTATCCCTTATAGTGGAAAGATTGTCCTAGTATGTGATAACCCAAATAACCTAAATCATAAATATATTAGATGAGATCTAAAGTAATTTATGATTTATTTTTAAATTTTAAATTTAATTTTAAATAATTTATGATATGATCCATATGATGTATTTTATGTTTAGATCTAGATTCTATTATTGCATATGTTGACATATGATTTTATTTTGAATCTAAAATATACATGATATATTTATTTTGTAGAATTTAAAGTATAAACTTACTTTCTACAAAATCCTAGATTCAAAATCCTAGGATATGATCGAAATATTAAGATAAATCAGATCTAAAATCATATATTGAATATGATTCAATGTAAACTATTTATAATTTAAAAATATTTTAAATAATCAAATTAAAAATTAATTTTGAGATTCAATAAATCCAAGCTCATAAGGTTTGAACTTAATTGAGAATTAAGTGATTGTTTAGAATCTAGGTTTGTGATTTGATCTTAAGATAATTTCATAAAATATGGGTTAATCCAAAATAGTGGATTAAATTAATTTTCTGAATTGGAGGTAGAGACTACCAATTTGAATAAAATAGTGGAAGAACCTTAAGACTAAAGTCCAAGTCTCTAGAGTTAATATTATTCATATACTTAGGTTTATATTCTTTTTTCTCATAAAATAAGGCTAAACCCTAATTGCTCCAATCATTGTTAGACGGTGATAACTTATGGGATCCAACTTTGATAATTAGTATCAAAAGTTGAATTTGATTCAGTAGTATGAATGGATTCATATTGAAACTTCTAAGCTCAGTTAAAATAATTAATCCAAAATTGACCAAAATCAAGCATAGTGCTTCTACTGTTAGAAGCAGGATCATAGGAAGAAGAATTATCTTGCTTTCCTTGACCATAACAGGCTGAACAAGAGAAAGAAGCAAAAGTTGCTCATCAAGAATGTTATACGATAACACTTAAAACTTTTCTATATGAATTTCTACTACCTGGGTATTAGAAATCGGTGGTCTTATGCAATTTGTTGTAAGGACTACTGAAAAGTAGAATGTTTGAAAATTATGAGAGATACCTGAACGTTAGGGATGGAAGTCCTGTTCCAATCCTAGCTTTAGAAATTATCAAGCTTATTTTCAAAAGATATCATTTAGAGTGATTGTCACCATTGTCCATTGTTTATGATAAATGTGATCTCTATTGATCTTTTGGTCAGAGATGATTAACATTTATTAATAAAGAAGATTATTATGATATTATTATGAATAATATTATAATAATATATGGATAATAAAAATGATATCTATACAGTCTGTTAAGTGTAATGTGCATATTTAATAAATATCCAAGTTAGATTATGTCATAGATGACTATCTTTGGCATTATAGACTTAATCATCTTGATAAGAATAAGATAAATGGATTAGCTTGAGAGAAAAATCTTGACATTAATGATTATGAATCATTGATAGCTTGTGAGTCTTATCTTCTTGGAAAGATGACAAAGTCACCTTTAATGAAAAAGTTGAAGAAGTCGATAAAGTTCTAAGTCTCATATATAGTGATGTATGTGGACCTATGAACTTAAGTACCAAAGAAAGATATTAATATTTCATTACGAATGATCTATCTTGGCATGGGTACGTCTATTCAATAATAAAATTGGAGAATAAATTGAAAATGATATTGAAACTCTTTGATCAGATCGAAGAGGTGAATATTTATCTAGTGAGTTTGTGACATATCTAGGAGAGAATAGGATTCTCTCTCGGTGGATTTTTTTTTGGAGCATAGTGTATCTGAAAGGAGAAGTTGAACTTTATTGGATATGATTCGATCCACGATAGGATTTACTTATTTTCCTATTTTAGGACTGTGCTCTTGTGACTACTAGTTTTACTCTGAATATATATCGAGTAAATCCATTGTAATGACTCCATATGGTATATGGATCGGGCATAGACCTAAACTCTCTCACCTTCAAATTTGGAGTTGATTGATCTATGTCAAAGGTTTGCATATAGAGAAACTTGGATCATGGTCCAATAGGTGTTTAAGGATTATTAATTCTACCATGAAGAACATAAGATATTCATCAGTAGAAGGGCATTCCTTTTGGAAAGGAGTTTCTTAAAAAAGAAACTGATGCATGTCAAGTTGAACTTAAAAAAGTTTGACTGATAAAAATGAACCGACATAATCTAGTAAATCTATAGAATCGAATTTGATCTGATCAAATTTGGAGCCCATTCAAGTTGCACCTTAAGAAGATCTGGTAGAGTACCGTGTTAGCTGGATAGATACTTCAGTATCTAGGTCTAGGATAGCGATCCTATTGAGATCGATGAGAACAACAAGGATCCGATCATCTATAGGAATGCAATGTAGTGGTCTGACTCTGAGAAGTGGTTTGAAATCACATAATCCAAATTGAATTTCATGAAAATCAATAATGTGTGGACACTAGAAGATTCACCTGAAGGGATAAAATCCATTAGATGTGAATGAATTTTCAAAAGGATCAGAGTAGCACAAATGGGAAGGTGAAGACCTGTAAAGCTCATTTGGTTATTATCTCGATCTTGGAACATATATTTTAAACATATATCTTTGTTATGAACAAAGATAAACCTGTATTTGTAAGTGGGAAAAATATTATGTAGTGTTATTTCTTATGTTATCTATGGATAAAATTCTCTTAATCAGGAATGGTATTCTAGCATTGCAAGGAATAAAGGTTTGGCTATCATTTATTTTTTTTATGTTAAAAATTAGATATGGTATACTCACTAATGTAGTGAGTAGATGCCAATTTGATCTAAGTATGAACCACTGAAAGATTGTATGAATAATTTTTAAGTATTTGGAAAATGCTAAGATCCAGTGATTCAAATATAGAAATACTGACTTAAAACATGTGGATGTTTTAATTTTAGTTTGAACAAGATGATAATAAAAAAATATCGGATTCATACCCTAATTGCAGGAGCAATCTACTGGAAAGGTTTCAAGCAAGATATTATAGTCTATTCAGTTAGTGATGTAGAGTACATCATGGCATATGATGCTGCTATGTAAGCTATGTAGTTGCTGAGGTTTATTAGCAGGTCGATGGTCCAGTCTTATCATAGCACTGAAAACATAGCTTTGGCTAAAGAACCAAAAAACCAGCATATTTTGAATCGCTATCACTTTTGATTTTAGATCAGGGTAACATCGATCTTTGAAAGATTGATGAAGAAGAAGAACTTGACTGATCCATTTTCTAAGATCTTAGAACTATGAAGTTCTACGAACTCAAGTGGAAGATAAGATATTTGATATCGTTCTGATTGGCTTTAGTCCAAGTAAAAATTATTGAAAAATGTATCCTAAAGCCAATTATCTAAGTAGTAGATGATTGAATTAGTATATGAATTATCTAATAATAATAGTTATTTGGCTGATTCATCATAAAAGTTTTATTTTTCTTAAATGAACTTCTAAATTATGATGAAGTTATTAGAACCACAATCAATCAGTAAAGAAGAATTTATCGAATGGTTCTTAAATTATTCACAATCAAATGATAAGTTATTAATAAGGATGATAATTTATCGAGTGTAGATTGCTGTATGTCATATGCGTTGGTTGTCCTTATAACCAAATGGTGTGGAGACATCGGTATGGCATCGGTGAGACATAGGAGTACATCTGCATTAAACGTTATCAATGTGACACTCTACTATCAAGAGTAGCTAGCTAAGGCCAATGGATATAAGTATCCCTCCGACCTGAGATCACTATGGTGACTTGCAAGCAACTCACTGTACTTTAGTGTCGGACTGCCTATATTTCTAATATAGATTCAGAAGATTTTTGAATACAGTCAAGTACTTATAGAGTTGGTGTGTGAGTCAATATAGGATTGACCACTCCTAATTAACTTCAGTAAGAGAATGACTCGTTGTATTTTAATTTAACAAAACCTAGGCTTGGAAAATCCTCGTGAGTCATGAGATTTGCAAAATTTTGAGACATAATAAAAATGACTTGTATGAGTGTTGATAGCTTACTTAAAGTTGTCTTGAGCATTATTAGTCAAAGAGATGAATTACACGGTAACCATAGGCTAGGATTCTAAGAATGTTGCTTTGCATACACTCGACCTATCCAGACGTCGAAAATTATTGCTAGATGGTTATTTCAACTAGTACAGAAATTGATTTCTATGCTATCAGCTTAAGTTCAAATCAATGAGGTCACACACATTAGAGATTGTAACTTGATCAGATGGTTAATTGATGATTGAGAATCATTTTAAGGTCAAACATTTAATGCGATTGATGTTTGACCTAATGCAAATGTTGTAGAAGAATCGATTAGTAATTGGATTGCTTATTAGCTCAATCTGATTGAACAGTCGAGCTGAGATCAAGTTTAATTGAATTAGATTTAATTAAAATTAATTTAAACTTAATTAGATTAAGTATAATTGATTTATTGGATAAGCCAATTGTAAGAAAGAAATATTTTCTAGTTGGACTAGGATTTGAGTGCACCTAATTTCTAATTGAGATAGAATTTAAATTAAATTTAAATATAATTTAAATCTAACTTAATTAGATTTTTAGTCTGACTAGAATCACCTATAATTAGATTTGTATTAATCTTATTTTAATTAGATTTAAAATTGATTTGACCTGGTCAATACATGAGAATCCTAGTTAGACTAGGATTCCTTGTTTCCTTTCTTGCGCAAATAATCTCCAACGTCCATCTAATTTTATTTTTAGATTTCTTTTGTGATTTTCATGTCTAAGGATTGATTTCCCATGCCCCATATCTGGTTTAATTTGAATCAAATCTGAATTGGTCCATTTTGGAAAGTGGTTTGGGTTTGTTTCCTTTTGAAAGAGTCCCTTGAATCCCAAACTCTTCCTCCCTTCCTTTGAATTTTCTCCCACGCCATCTATTTCCTTTTGTGCAATTTTTTTTTAGATTTTTGGCATTGAAATTTGGTTCCCCATGCAAAAAATAATAGGGGAGGCATCCAAGAGTTGGAGGCCCCCCAAATTCCTTGTTTAAATCCCTAAAATATAGGGATTTTGACCTAGTCTTCTACTCTAAGATGGGGCACCACTTTTGTAGAGATTTAAGGCATCAAAAATTATGAAAAAATTCATAAAAATTAGTGAGAGAGGAGAGAAGGTGTGGGAGGCTCGAAGCTCAAAGTTGCTGGGCATGGAGGGTCTATTATGACATCAATTATTGATGTCTTGAAGAAAGAAAGGTATGGAAAAAAACTATTTTCTCTTAGAGATTTTTTCTAACCCTCTTTTGTTTATTTTTATATGATATTTTATGTGATAAAAATCTGAGAGAAAGAGAGAAAGGACGTGGGAATTGATGCTCTAAGGAGTTGGGGCATCATGGTCTCTTTTGGATATGATTTGATCATGTTCTGATAAGAGGAAAGTGAAGAGAAGATAGTCTTCTCTTAGGATTTTTTTGAGAATCCTTTCTTCTCAATTTTAATATAACTATTCTATAAAAAAATTAGAATGGAAGAGATCTGAAAGCATAAAAATTTTCTAGAGGAGAAGGTCTCCTCTTGTCTAGATATGGAGATCCGTTCAGGACATCAATGGTTGATGTCCTGAAGAGAGAAGATATATCTTCTCTTAGGATCTTTCATAATTATTTAATCTCTGATTTATGGAAGATCCTAGAGTTAGATTTCTCTCTTAATCTTCCTCATGTTCTTTATCTCTTTGAGTGTCCAAGAGATCCGAAGAATATATTTTTGATTAATCATTCGGAGGAATCTGCGAGAAGCTAACACTTCGAGCGGATCTTCATTCGATGAATCTTTGATTTTATTGCAGCCTCGTGTGGATCACCTATAGAGGCCAGACGTATGTGCGGCTCCAAAAATAACAACAAAAATGAAGAAAATCAAGCAGAATTAAAGCATGCATTTTTAAAATATTTTTGAATTATATAGCAGTGAAGGTATTAGATTAATCTAAAATTAATTTATCGTATGCAATGATCTAATTAAATAAACCCTACTCAGGATCTAGACATGCTAATATGTAATTTAAAAATTTAAATATGATCGATCAGTAAACTAAATTTGCTGATCGATTCAAGTTCAGAACTTGATACCTATGTGCAGATAGCTGATCTCCATAATATGAATCCATTGGAATAAGCCTCTAGTATTATGCTATAGCTATACACTTGTCCGACCTCTATGGTTGGTCCACATGGAGCTTCTGATCCTGACCAGCTCTACTGGAGTGCTAGCCTCTCATCGAGATCTTCGACGGCTGATCGTGATCGATCTAATTGATCATCTTTTTTTTGATCTCTCGGACACTCCAAAAAATCAGAACACAGAGTATGGAGGATGACGAGTCGGTGTCTGAAGTTTGGTGGCATCGGATACTTACAGCACTCAATCTCTCCATCTGAACCTAGAGATCTAGTTTTAGGGTTTCACTCACCAAAAAAATCCTGATGCACCAAAAATCTCTCATAGTGATTAGGTCATCTCATAATCTGATCGGGTCAAACTCAATCGAATCAAATTCAATTAAACTTGATCGAATCCTCATCACTTAATCAAATTAAGCTAATCACCAATCAAATTGCTAATTAATCTTCTAAAATATCAGAGTCTCAATCGGATGGGTGTCCGGACAATAGAGACCCATCAACATGAAACTCCTAAAAAGTCCCAATCCAGTGGGACTTTTGAATCTAGTATCCCAAACGAATGAAACTCGTGGTCATAGAGTTTCATACCAATGGAACTCTTAATCAGAGAGTTCGAGATGAGTAAGACTCAGTGTCCCAGTCCAGTGGAACACTTGATCATAGAGTCCCAGTCTAGTGGGACTCTTGACCATAATGTCCTAGGGGTCATTAGGACCCATGATCAGCCATCAGATCATGTGGAAACTCCTTATGTGTGTAACCCCATAGGTTCAAATCCTTAGTCGGTAGCACAGGAACCAATTTTCTGCACCAATCATTGTGATCATCTAGCAATGGTACCCGACGTCCAAATAGGTCAAAAAATCATAATGCAATAATGATGAACCTATGGCATATGGTTATCGTATAATTTATCCCCTTGACCTCGATCTCAAAGGATGATCTAGGGTTTACTATCAATCCTAAAATTCATCCATAATGCATTTCAAAAATCAATGTCCATCGAATGGACCATCTCGATTGAAGGTTTGCTAAATTGAAATACAGTGATGCACTTGCTCCAACACTTAGAGGGGTTAATCCCATCTTGACTCACACACGGACTTCACAAGTATTTAACTGCACCCAATAGCCTTCCATTACTGAATTAAAAATTCAAGTAGTCTGGCACCAAAGCATAGTAAGTTACTTAGAAGTCACCATGGTGATCTCAGGTCGGAGAGATAGTTATACCCATGTTCCATCAGAGCAAATTTTGATAGTAGAAAAGCTCTAGAGTTGATCACGTTCAGTGTAGATGTACCCATACATCTCACTTGCATGCCATACGAGTGTCTCAACACTCCTTAGTTACTAGGACAACCAACCTATATGGCACATAATGATCTATAATCGATAAATATTATCATCCTAAGTAACAACGTATCTTTTGGTCATGAATAATTTAAAGACTAAATAATAAATTCTTCTTTATCGAATCTAGATAGTCCTAAGAACTTTATCACAACATAAGAATTCATTAAAAGACAACAGAATTTATGATGAAAAAATATCGAAATAATTTTTATTAATTTATAATTCATATACAATTATAAATGCATAGCTCAACCATCAACAGACTGACGATTGACTTTGGAACATATTTCCAACAATCTTCTACTTAGACTAAAGCCAATTGATGCAGTATCTAATACCTATCTTCAACTTGAAGTCGTTGAACTCCTTCACTTTAATAGCTTTAGTGAATGGGTCGACTAGATTTTTTTTCCATCGATCTTCTGAAGGTCATCGTCACCTCAATTTATAATTTTTTGGATAAGATGATAGCGGCGTAGAATATGCTTCGTCCGTTGGTATGCCTTTGGTTTCTTTGCCTGAGCAATGGCTCCAGAGCTATTGCAATAAAACAGAACTAGACCATCAAGGAAGGGTGCTACTTCAAGCTCGATGATGAATTTTCTTAGCTATACCACTTCTTTGGCAGCATCTGATGTAGCGACGTACTCCATCTCGCAAACTGAATTGGCTACAGTGTGCTGCTTGAAACTCTTTCAGTAAATGGCCCCACCATTAAGGATAAATATATATCCTGACACACTCTTGCTATCATCATGATCAGACTAGAAACTAGAGTCTATGACTTCATAAGTTTCAAGTTTGATTCACCATATACAAGCCACTGGTCCTTAGTATTTTTCAAATATTTTAGGATAGTTTTAACAACCTTCCAGTGATTCTCCCCTGGATCAGATTAGTATCTACTCACTACCCCTAGTGAGTATGCCACATCTGATCGCGTACATGTCATGGCATATATTATAGAATCCACCATCGAAGCATATGGTACTCTACTCATATGCTCTCTTTCTAGAGGTGTTGTCGGACAATCCCTTTTTGAAAGAAAAATTTCATGGCCTATCGGTAGATAGCCTTTCTTGGAATTCTTCATGTTGAACCGTTTCAGCACAGTATCAATGTATGTAGACTGGGACAATCCAAGCAATCTTTTAGATCTATTTTATAGATCTTCATCCCTAGGATGTAGGAAGCTTCTCCCAAATTTTTCATGGAGAACTGTGATGATAGCTAGATCTTTATTTCATATAATGTAGGGACATCATTTCTGATTAAGAGAATATCATCCACATACAATACTAGAAATACTATTGCTGGACCATTAGTCCACTTGTATATGCAAGGCTCCTCTTCAATCTTAACGAAGTCATACATTTTGATTGTTCTATGAAATCATATTTTTCAGCTCCAAGATGCCTGCTTCAGTTCATAAATGGATCTTTGAAGCCTACACACCTTAGACTCATCTAGGGATATGAATCCTTTAGGCTTATCATATACACCTTTTCATCTAGTTCTTCATTTAGAAAAGTCATTTTCACATTCATCTGCCAGATTTCATAGTTTAGATGGACAACGATGGCAAGCATAATCCAAATGGATTTGAGCATTGCCACAGGAGAAAATATCTCATCATAGTCAATACCATAACATTAACGATATCTCTTGGCAACCAGACGGGCTGTATAGATCTCCATCTTTCCATCTACGCTTCTTTTTCTTTTGAAGATTCACTTACATCCTATGGATTTTATCCCTTCGGATGGGTCAACTAATGTCCATACATCATTGACTTTCATGGACTCGATTTTGGATTTCATGATCTCAAGCCATTTCTCAGAGTCGGATCTTTCCATTGTATCCATGTAGGTGATCAGATTTTGGTTGTTCTCATCGAGTTCGATAGGATCTTCATCCCAGATCAAGAAATCATAGTATCTATCTGGTTGACATGGTACTCTATCAGATCGCCTTAAGGGTGCATCTATAATGGATTCTGGGTCTAATCTAATCAGATCCAGCTTAGGTTCAATAACTTGTGTCTGTTCTTCCACCTTTCATACTTCATCAAGTTCGATCTTAGAGGCATTAGTTCTTTTACCAAGAAACTCCTTTTCTAAAAATATCGTCTTAAGGTTGATAAACACATTTTGCTCATCAGTAAGGTAGAAGTAATATCCTTTGATTTTTTTTGGATAACCTACAAAACTACACTTATCAGACATAAGTCCAAGCTTGTCTGTCATCAAATGTTTGACATAAGCTGGACACCCCCAAACCCTAAGATGTGAGAGCACTGGCTTATACCCTGTCCATATCTCAGATGGTGTCTTATTAATAGATTTACTTAGAACTCTATTTAGAATGTAACAAGCTAACTCAAGCGCATATCCCCATAGGAAGATCGACAAACCAGCAAATTCCATCATGGATCGAACCATGTCCAACAGAATTCGATTTCTTCTTTCTGATACACCATTATGTTGTGGTGTTCCAGGAGGGGTTCATTGAGAGATAATCCCATTCTCCCCAAGATATTTCAGAAACTCATTGGAAAGGTACTCACCCCCTCGGTCAGACCAAAGAGTTTTAATACTCTTTCCAGTTTGCTTCTCTACCTCATTTCAGAATAGTTTGAACATTTCAAACGATTCCGACTTATGCTTTATTAAATAGATGTACCCATACTTAGATAGGTTATCTGTAAAGATTATGAAGTAGAAGTATCCATCTCTGACACTTGAGCTCATGGATCCACATACATCTAAATATACTAGACTCAGAAGTTCAATAGCTCGTTCATCTTTTTCAGTAAAAGATGATTTGGTCATCTTACCAAGAAGACATGACTCATAGGTCGGAAGTGATTCACAATCACTAACCTTAAGAATTTCTTCTTGAGCTAACCTATTAATTCTATTCTTGTTAATATGACCTAGTCTATAGTGCCAAAGGTAGACATCGGACACATCACTAATTCTAGGACGTTTACTGGAGGATTGAACCATGTTAACAGACATAGAAAGTAAATAAATTTTATTATTCAATTATCCAATCAAAATTGTAACACCATTCAAAATAATATTATAAATTTTTTTTATTGATATTTTAAAATTATTCATGGCCAAAAGGCCTACAAAAATGGCATTCAATAAGAAAGTTGGACAATAATGACATTCATTAAGAATAACTTTATTTGAATTGATTACAAGGTTCATGATTTCTAAAGCTAGATTTAGAACTTGTATTTCATCTCTAACGTTTAGGAACCTCTCGCCTTGGTCAAATCTCCTACTGACCTACAAGCTCTGTATAGAATTACAAATATGATAATGGCTTCCAGTATCTAATACTTAGGCAGTAGAATCAAATAAGAAAAAATTGTAAGATGTTATCATATAATTATCTTGCCCAACAACCACTTGCTTCCTCCTCGGCCTGTTCGAATCTAGGGAGGCAATGTACAGAGAACAATTTCTCTTCCAGTGCCCCTGCTCCGCTTGGCTCTGATCGGGCTTGCGCTTCTTGGTCTGACCCTGTATAGTCGTCCCTACATTTGGCTACACCTTCTTGTTCTTCTTCCCTTTCTTAAAGGATTGATGACCAGAAGAAGACCCTCCCACTATATTCATCATCTTCTTGTAGCTTTGGTGATCTTTCTCAAAGTTTTGCAGCAACCTCAACAAGTCGTGGTGGTTGACTGTAGGCTTTATCATTCTGAAATAAGTCAGAAAAGGAAGAAAGGACTTGGGCAAGGAATTAAGGATCGCATCGTTATCGAGCTGCTCGTGCAAAAAAAAGCTCAACTTGCTAAGGCACTAATCATCTTGATCATGTACAATACATGATCGGTGACTGAGGCCTCATCTCTTATCCGAGCATTGAAAATGACGTAACTTATTTTATGCTTTTCAATGTCGTCAGGCATGCCAAATGAGTCATTCAATATTTGAAGCATTTCCTGTGGCTGGGTATTTTCGAACCTATGGCTGAACTCATTGTTCATTACCACCAGCATTATACACCGAATGGTGGTGCAGTCATTGAGTCACTTTTGATAAGTGTCTCGGACTGCTCCTCTAGCATTTGGAGCTGGTTCCTTAAGTGCTGGATCCGTTATGACATAAAGGATCTGCTTATGCTCTAGGATGATTTTCAACTTACGATACTAGCTATCATAGTTGGGTCCCATTAATTTATCATTATCTAACAATGATCGGAGTGATAGGTTAGTGGCCATTTCTACACAAAAAGAAAAAAAAAACAAACCTAATTAGTATATGAATTAACTATCCTAAAGACTTAGACTTTAGTCTAAAGGTTCTTCCACTATTTTATATGAATTAGTAGCCTCTACATTCAATTCGAGGAATTACTTTAATTTCTTAGTGGGTACTAGAGTCCACATAAACTACACATGAGCCCAATTTTGGTTGGTCAACTCATGTACACCTATGGATAGGTTCAAAACCAATTATTTTTTAAAATAATTTTTAGTAATATCAGTTTTTCCTCGGAGACCTAATTAGTAGGCTTTGGCCTCCACTAAAAAGGTCCGATTAGGTCCAACCATTAATATGACTACACTTAGTCTTATCTAACCAATAAATAATCAGATTTGATTTTGGTCGACCAACCTAATCACCATCAGAAAGACTTAACCAAATCATCATTTTATGAATGATAATTTCAATAATCAATAAGCATCAGGCCTTTGGGCCTTCAGTGATTATTAAATTAATGAATCCATTATCATTCAAATTAATAGGAGGCTATGATATAGTTATCTATATAACTATTTTATTTTTAAGGATCTAATAATTTTAGAAAATTTAATTAACTTATTTAAAAAAATTGAGCCAATTTCGATCCTCCCACTGACTTCACCAAGTCAGATAAAAAAGGATCTAATCTAAGCTAGCATTAGGAGCACCTAAATCAGTCAGACTGATTTATCTAATTGACATGGGTGAGCCCGAATCACTAAATGATCTAATCAAAACTTAACTCACCAGGATGGCCAAGTAAGATCAGTGGAAGGGATATGCCTTTAACTAATAAAAAATCGAATCAGTGCGAGTAGCTCCTAATTAAAAATCATTGGTCAAATTGCCAGACTTACCTTAGACACCATTCGATTTATTAGTTTTAATTTGATCAACCTAGTAATTACGGATTCGACCATGTAGCCATGAATCAAGTTCATTTGGTCCTCATTAAAGGCATGAACTTGACCAACTATAACTATTGTAATTGAGTCTATAGAGTTCTTGACCTAATCTAAATTAACATTTAATTAGATTTGATCAATTACTCTAATTTAGCTCATTCTTTAACTAACCTTAGGTCTAACCAAATTAATGGACCTAATTCAACTAACCCAATAACCCATGTTTTATAAGTAATGACTTAGGATCTTTAATTCATAATTCTAGACTCTAATTTAATTTACTTAATTCTCAATTAAGTTTTTAGATTGAGGGTAGGATTCGATATTTCAAAAATATTTTTTAAATTTTGAAAGATTCTTTACAACTTAGTATTATTCATCAATTGAGTTGACTCACTTTAAAATTGAATCAACTCAATTCACAAACAATACTAGTTATAGGGTTTAATCTGAAACTATGTACACTACATCATACTAAATCATGAATCAAACTTTAGATCCTATCTAAATATGTATTCATGATAAAAAAATTAGATTAAAGTCTAAGTTAATCAGATGATAAAAATATTAGATCATATCTAAGGTTTTACGATTAACTATTTAGATCAGCAACGTATCAGGATAATCTTTTCACTGTAGGAGGTAAATCCTACAACAGAACAACCTTCAGTCCATGCGATCTTGATTTTAATTTTTAGATTTAATTAATTAGATCATTAGATTAATATTTAGATTAAATTTAAATTATCAATCTAAACATGCAAGCATATTATGTTTAGCGAACCAATGCTCTAATACCAATGAAGAAAATCGAGCAGGGTTAAAACATGCATTTTTAAAATATTTTTGAATTATATAGCAACGAAAGTATTAGATTAATCTAAAATTAATCTATTGCATATAATAATCTAATCAAATAAATCCTACTTAGGATCTAGATATGCTAATATATAATTTAAAAATTTAAATATAATCGATCAGCAAACTAAATTTGTTGATCAATTCGACTTTAGAACTTGATATCTATGCACGGATAGCTAATCTCCATAATATAAATCCACCAAAAAAAGCCTCTAGTATTGTGCTGCAGTCGTATATTTGTCTGGCCTCTATGGTTGGTCCATACGAAGCTTCTGTCCTGACCAGCTCCACTGGAGTACTAGCTCCTCACCGAAGCCTTCGATGGTTGATCGTGATTGATCCAATCGATCATCTTCTTTCTGATCTCTCAGATACTCCAAAAAATTAGAACACGGAGTATGGAGGATGATGAGTTGGTGTTTGAAGTTTGGTGGCAATCAAGTACTCACAGCACTCAATCTCTCCACCCAAACCCAGAGACCCAGTTCTAGGGTTTCACTCATCGAAAAAACCCTGATGCGTCGGAAACCCTCTCACGCCCTCTCTCTTTTGACTTTTCTAGTGAAACAATTTTTTATGGGTAGAGGGACTCTCCCTCTTCCTAGACCCATCCTTTTGAATTTTTAAAGAGCAACAAGAGATACTTAAAAAATTTGGAAGTGTGGCAAGAGGGAATAAAAGAGTGGCATATGGCCCTTCTCACTTTCACTCTAGAAATTCTCACACCCAAAACCAGCACCCAAATATTTTGAAATCCCCACCTCAGAAACCTCTCTCATTCCCATGCATGCACAAAAGAAATCGCATTTAAAAAGGGCGTGCAAGTGATGGGAATTGCATGTGCAATGGATCAGGACAGGAGGTTGAACTCCTTTCAACCTCCCACTTGAATTTGAATTCAAATAAGAGAACCTATCCAATTTCAATGCCCCTCCCTATGAGAAATACATAGAGAGACTTCTCATCAGCATGCCCATACTTTGAACCATTCAGAAATGGGTGACATAACATAGGTTGATGTGGGGAACAGATGAGATAGGGAGGTTGAACTTGTTTCAACCTCCAACTTATTTTAATTCAAATTCAATTAAATTTAATCTGATCCAACGCTTGGACCAGGTCAAAGAGGGAAATGAGATGGTGCACAAGACTCTCTTGTGCATGAAAACTCATGTAAAAAATAAAGGGGCATGGATAATGGCGTGGACAAAGTCAAAGTGGCGCAGGGAGAAAAAAGAGTTTGAAATTCAAACCATTTGACTCATTTAAATTTATTTCAACCAAACTAATTTAACTAGACCATATTAGACTAGGTCAAATCTAATCAAATTAGGCTTAATCCAAATCAATAAACTTTTAATCAAATTAAAAATTAATTCGATCCAGCTTCTGATCAAATCAGGGTCAAATCTCCTATAGCGATTAGGTCATCTCCTGACCTGATCGGATCAAATCCAATCGAATCAAATTCAATCAGACTTGATCGAATCTTTATCTCTCAATCAAATTAAGCTAATCAGCAATCAAATTACTAATTAATCTTTCAAAATATCAGAATTCTAATTGGATGGATGTCCGAACAACAGAGTCCCATCAACATGAAACTCCTGAAGAGTCCCAATCCAGTAGGACTCTTGAACCCAGTATCCCAGATGAATGAAACTCACGATCATAGAGTCTCAGATGAATGGAATTCTTGATCAAAGAGTCCTAGGTGAGTAGGACTCAGTGTTTCAGTCCAGTGGGACTCTTGGTCATAGAGTCCCAGTCCAATGAAACTCTTGACCACAGTGTCCTAGGTCATTAGGACCAATGATCGATCATCAGATCAGGTAGGAACTCCTTATGTGTGTGACCTCATAGGTTTGAATCCTAAGTCGGTAGCATAGGAACTAATTTTTTGCATCAATTAATGTGACCATCTAGTATTGGTACCCAACGTCCGGATAGGTCAAAGAGTTGCAATGCAACAATGACGAACCTATGGCATATGGTTACCGTATAATTCATCCCCTTGACCTCGATGCTTAAAAGATCATCTAGGATTTACTGTCAATCCTAAAATTCATCCATGGTGTATTTCAAAAATTAGTATCCATCGAATGGACCACCCCGACCGAGAGTTTGCTAAATTGAAATATAGTGATGCACTTGCTCAAACACTTGGAGGGGTCAATCCCATCTTAACTCACACTCCAACTTTATAAATACTTGACTGCACCCAATAGCCTTCCATCATTGAATTAAAAATTTAGATAGTCCGGCATCAAAGCACAATGAGTTGCTTGGAAATCACCATGGTGATCTCAGGTCGGAGGGATAGTCATACCCATATTCCATCAGAGGAAATCTTAACAGCAGAAAAGCTATGGAGTTGGTCATGTTCAGTGCAGATGTATTCATATATCTCACTTGCTTGCCATACCAGTATCTCAATACTCCTTGGTTATGAGGACAACCAATCTATATGGCACATAACGATCTATAATCGATAAACATTGTCATCCTAAGTAATAACGTATCTTTTGGTTGTGAACAATTTAAGGACTAAATGATAAATCCTCTTTTGTCAAATCTAGATAGTCCTAAGGACTTCGTCACAATACAAGAGTTCATTAGAAGACAATAGAATTTATGATGAAAAAATATCAAAATATTTTTTATTAATTTATAATTCATCTACAATTATAAATATATAGCCCAACCATCAACAGGCTAACGATTGGCTTTAGAACATATTTTCAATAAATCAACCGTGGAGTTCTCGACCTATGCAAGGCAAGAGATTTGATCTTTTCTCTCACCTAGATGTGATCTAGGTTTCAGATCTAGAATCGTTCTAGATCTAGGGTGTTGATTTGATCAATACCAAATCTTTTTATTTTTAGATTTAGAATGCATTATGATATGTTATAGATCCTAGTTGTAGGGTTTAGTAATTTGATTACATGCATTTGTAGATTAAATTGTTTAATCTGCATGTTCCACTACGTTATTTTTTTAAAAATAATTAAAATTCATGCATGAAATCCTGTATATTTTCCAACAGGGGAAGCATGCATTTTCTCACGTTCAATTCTCATTTAGCAAGAGCTAAGTCTCCCAACCTGGGAGAGTTTTGATCTAGAAGTATCACTAGACCTAATACTTATATTCAATCGACCTCATAATCTTTGGCCCTCACTATTTGTGCCCCAGTGGCTAAGTCTCGAGTTAGAAGGGAGAAAAGCTAAGTGAGAGAAGGCCAAGTCTTGAGCCTCATTCCCTATTAAATCAAGGGTATTTTTATTCTTTTACAACCTTGGTTAACATTAACCAAGGTTTGCTTAGCTGATTTAGTTAAATGGAGAGATTTACAAGGATTTTTTTATACATGTATGAAAAGATAGGAATAAAAATGCAACATGAAAATTTCAAGGACCAATTTATAAAATCCTAAATTTTAAATATATATAATAAAGAAAACATGAAGAATTTCGATCCCATTACATATAAAACATTCCAAAAAAAATCAAAATGCTATAAGCTAATGCTTCCTAACAAACATATCATATAAATAAGTTGATTTAATAATGATGAATAAGGATAGAAACCTGGGAAGCTGGAAGCTTAGGTTGGCAAGTTTTTATTAGGACTAAGATTGAACCTTAGCCCTAAAGAGTAAGGTAGAAAGTTATTTGGCTTTCATAAATTTTTAGTACCTTTAAACAAATTGATCCAAATAGTCTGAATCCATGTTAACTTGAGTTGATTGAAGAGAGAAAGGAGGAGTTCCATTAAGCTACTCAACTCAGACATCTCCTATATAATTATAAGGATATAAAAAAACCGTGATATTAAGGTTTCTAGTCCTGTTCGCATACCTTAATAGAAGATAAATCTGATTTATAAAGCTTTAATTTATATTAGAGAGATGAAGTCATAAGTCTAGGTAAGATTCCTCTTCTAGTTAAAGAAGATGAAAATTTCTAAAACAATGAGGAATTTAGATCAAGACGAAACTAATCTTGGAATTAGATCTTGACTTTGTGTTTGTGGTATATATTTTTCACCAACGTTCCTTTTGTACTCTATATCTATCTCTTGGATTGATTCTTGGGTAATTATAGAATTATGACCTCCTGCATGTTGGAAGTTTTAATTGATGGACTCCTCAGGCTAGTTGCTAGAAACCTATAACAGCTCGGTTCAAGAGATAATCATAGCTCTAATAAGAGCTTTGGTAGATCTGCCTTTTTTTTTTTTTTTTGTTAAAACAGATGCTTTATATTATTTTAAATAAGAATTATAAATCAAAAATATAAAAGTCGAATCGATAAAAAAGCCATAGAATCCCATAACATTGATTTGAAATACTTGGCCACGAAAGAACCCATCTAGTCAGCAATATTATTAGCCTCCTAAAGTGCATATGAAACTTCGACAGAAGGCATAGATCTCAACATCCTCCAACAATCCCATAATACTGGATAATGCCGACGATTAGAATAAACCACGGGTGCATGAAAATATATTTTCTTCTAAACTGGATAAGCATTTTGAGAACATGTTGGAACAGATGAACCTGACCAATCTCGGTATTTTGTCTGCATCAACAAGCTCCAAAATTCATCTTGCCATAAAAGATACCGTACTATATGCTTAGTCATAAGTGTATCACTTTTGGTAACCAAAGAGATAATACCTAAACCACCACCGTCACGGGTTGATTGACAAATATGATCCCAATAAATAAGATGTATTCTTTTAGAAATATCATTCGAACTCTAAAGAAAATTTCGAATATAGGTCTGCTTTTTTACCATTCATTAGATCCTTGACACTGAGTAGGAGGTTACAGGACCAGTTATTATTCAATAAAATCCAATACCTAATAATGCGGCATAACAGAAAGACTTTTTAAGTATTACTGCCGTGCTTTCATTCACGTAAGAAGCCTCTTTTTTTTCGTATTCCTTTTTCCTTTCACATGCTCTTCTTGTTGATTTATTGTATGACAGCCATCGTATCAAAATTTGTTATAGGCACTTAAAGAAGTCATTGCGTGAAGTACCTCCACGTACTCTAGCTAAACTAGAGGGCTATTTGGACAGAAATACGATGAGTTGTACCTTAGAAGTAAACAGGCTGATCACCTGCATAAGAGAGGTGATCTTTCTCTCGTGATGGTACCTGTCGATTACTTCTTTTAATTTTTGAATTTTCAGGATTCCAATATTTATATTTATAACATACGAAAACTTATTTAATTTATGTGGAAAGAATTTAATGGTAATATCCATTTATTGTCACGGTTCGGTCAACGTTGCATTCGCAAGAACTTAATTAATAGTTGTGTGATTTTGATTAGTTTGGGGGCAAATTTTTACTTAATTTTTCTTATTGTATCTAAGTGTAACTTGAGGAAAAACTTATTTGAAAGGGAAGGAGGGCCTTTGCCTTCTTCAGCAAATATTCGGGGGTGCCGCATCATGGATGTATAGGAAAATTTCAAAAATATGGGTGTTGGGGAATGGTTTAAACCTTGGATTTTTTTATCAGTCACAATTATTCCAAAGACAAGATGGACAGGAGGGTGCAATTATTTATTTTTCATTATATAATGGTCAAATATACAAGCAAACATGAAAGGTGGCCTATGATGTTAACCGGCTATTTTGAATCCTTTTTTTTATATAATTTATTTCTCTATTTATGTAAAAGTTATTCTTTGCAAATAATTTTAAGTTCAAGAATAAAATTCAAAATTATAAATTTCCAAAATAAATAAGAGGGACTGCGACATGTCCTCAATGTTTTAGGTCATCCGTCCTTAGAACTATATAAGTCTGCCAATAATCATGTGAAAAAGATACAAGTAAACATCAAAGGTGGCCTATGATGTTAACCAGCAAATTTGAATTTTTTTTTATATAATTTCTTTCTTTATTTATATAAAGTTATTCTTAGCAAATAATTATAAGGAAAAGGTTATGCAAGTTCAAGTATAAAATTCAAAATTAATACAATTCTAAATGAATAAGAGGAACCGCGGCATGTCCTTAATGTTTGAGGGCGCCCGTCTTTAAAACTATATGTGTGCCAAGTAAAAAATTTCATATTCTTATATTATCCTTATTCTCTTTTTTTTTTTTTTCTTTTTTTCTTTTGATTGAATATATTACCCTTGTTCTCATAACGCCCCTATTCTCATAATGATCATGCAAGATGTATTTTGGGAATTTAAATTGTGGAGCTCCATAAAGTGGTGTTTCAAAATATGCGTGGATGCTAACTCTCAATACGGAGTTTCAAAATATTTCATGGATAAATTTGAAGGTCGGCTTTAGTTTCCCAATCCTTTTGGGCTTCTGAAGATTTAACTCAATAAAATTCCTATCAAAGAATTAGTTCCTAAAATTTTGGATGCAAAATCAACTAAAAACTCGCCAAAATCAAAATAATGGTAGTTCATAATTAACATTACCAAATCAAGGGAGAGAAGAGGGTAAGCATAACATTTGTCAATGATGATACAATATATAACATATACCATACTATGTTTTCTATCCACTTGCCTATGGAAATTTTTTTCAGAAAAAACTAAGATTTTTGTGGGTCAAAAAGAGTGCTGTTATGTCTTCTCAAGAATCTCCTGAGAGTAGGTGCAAACTTGAATTTAGTGGCAATGCTGGGGTTTGGTTATCAAACAAACAGCTCAAATTTCTTTTATTAATGTTTTAACTCTAGGAATTTATTTAGATCTATAATGCATTAAAATATTTTGGGAGTTGGATATTACCGGACCATGAATCACTTATTAATTTTTAAAAATTATTAGTGCTTGCAAAATAGTAGATTAAGGCTTTCCATACTTATGTTGCATATTCTAATTCTTGAATACGCATATACAAGTATGTGCGATAGAATTTTTGAGGTTTCTTTGGATATTTTTATAGGATTCTACAGGATTCATGAATTAGGCTACCTATTTAAGCAAGGCTCTACCATCCCAACAGCTTCTAGCTCAAGTTCTATGGAAAGAAAAAAAAAAAAAAAAATTTCTCATGGATCTATATATTTTCTTCCAAAAGTTGGAATTTGGGCTTGGATTTAAACAGGATGCGAGTTGGATAGCCCAACGAACCCGATTTCTCAACATGATCCAGCAACCTCAATGTACCAGGCCATTTGCAAGACATATTTAAGAAACGGGTTCTAGTTGTATCCTTCGTGTGAAAAAATAATTCTTCTCTTTTGCAACATTAATTAGCTATTGGATTGTGCAATGTCCGCTTCCAAATCTACGTAGATGGATAGAATAAAGAGATTCCAATGCTTTGGGATCCATGCAAGGTGCAATCCAATGATTGATATTATGAACAAAAACATCTATCATTCCTTCGATGCAATCCAAACACGTGAGAAACGAGAGAGTTTGAATTTATTTTTTTTCTCAGGAATTTGCCCTTAAGAGAAAAATAGATGGATATGCATGGACTCTAGTTTCAAAATATTTCATGCACTTTGAAATTTGAAGGTCGGCTTCTCCAAACCTTTTGAACTTTAGAAGATTAAACTTAATAAAATTTCTATTGATATGCCTAGCTTTCAACGTGTGGTGAACCGTCCAAATCTACCCCATGTGGATATTGTTGGCCCATGATTATAAATGGTGATACGTGGACAATGATGCATGGGAGAACCATTCATGCGATCTTTTCTAGATGTGCGGTCAATTATCCAAAACGGCTTTACATCCATGGTGATAGGAACTGATCTTTGCTTATATAAACCCTGCCAAAGGGACTCTCGAGATCAGTCTGGAAGTGCTGTCTAAATCTTTAAGTTATATATGGTTGCACTTTGAGTTCTCACCACTTAGCTACTTTTATAACAACCTTCACCATTCCCTGAGATTTATTTGAGTTAGGCATTAGACCTGCCAGATACTTTCCGGCGAGAGAGCTTCCTCGTTTCAAGACCAAGCATGGTGTTGGAGGGATGGTCCGGCACAACCTCACCTCAACAACCTTTTGGGTGCAATTGGCCCAGCCGGGATCTGAATCCTGACGGTCATTACCCACTAGCTTGGGAGGTGCGTCGAGATATCTTACCAACTCTTTCAGCCTGCGTAGCATCTTGTTGACCCTCCAGCACACCAGCCACGTCCTAGTTAAATTGCTGCTGGCAGCAACACCTATTAAAGAACTAGTTCTAAAATTTTGAACACCAAATCAACCAAAACTCAGCAAAATAAAAAATAATAATAATAATAATTCATAAATAACAATACCAATTCAAAAGAGAAAAGAAGGCAAGCATAATATTTGTCAATGATGATATATTTATAATATAAACTCTTCTATTATATATTTTCTCCAATTGCCTATCTCTTAATTCAAGAGCCAGGTTAGAATTAGGTCAATTAGATTTGGACTCATCCGATCAGATCAAAATTCTATAATTGAGATCCTATATAAATAATCTAAGTCATTAAATGTGATCTACTATCTCAAAACTACTTGCACATAAAAAATTCTATACATCAAGTAGTAAAAAATTAGATAGTTTAAATAAAATAAAATTATATATATTTTTTGATAACTTGATGATAGGTCAGAAGTCTTTAAATCATATGATTTTTGGTGTATAAGTAGTTTTAAGGTAGTAGATTATATCTAATGACTTGAATAATCGATGTAGGATCTCCATTATAAAATTTTAATTCGACTGAATTTGAGCACAAATTCGATCGATCTTATCCAAGTCTGCTCCTTAATTTAAAGCTAAGATTTTTGTGGGTCACAAAAGTGTTGCTCTATTTTGCCAAGAATCTCTTGCAAGAGTAGATGTAAGTTTGAATTTGAAAGGCAATCATATTGGCATATTTTTTTGATTAAGATTGGTATGAATCAAATCTGCTATTAGCACTAATGCTGAAATTTGGCTATCAAATAAATAGCTCATACTTCTTTTATTAATGTTTTGACTCTAAGTATTTATTAAATCTATAATGTATTAACATATCCCTGGGACAGGAGTTGGAAAATACTAGGCCATGAATACTTATTAATTTTAAAAAAATATTTAGTATTTGCAAAAAAGCATAATAGAGCTTTCCATATTTATGTTATATATATATATATATATATATATATATATATATATATATATTTTGTGCACTAGAATGTAATTAAAGGTCTGTTTTGATATTTTTATAGAATCGGACTGAAAATTCTACAAGAATCATGGATTTAGCGACACATTTAAACATGACACCAACAACCAAACAATTCTCAACTCAAATCCATACAAAGGCAAAAAAAAAAACAAAAAAAAAGATCTCCGCGGATCCTTTTTCTTCCGAAGGCTATAATTTGCGCTAGGATTTAAGCAGGCGCTGGTACGGTGTAGATCACTGGATTGTATCTTTTGGAAGAATATTTCTTTTTTTTTTTTGACGATATGAATATAATTTTTAAAGTGCAATGTCCGTTTCGTGCGAATGGAAGAAAGAGGACGTGATTTAAGATGCGAGCTAGACGGGTCAACAAATCCGTATTTGAGAAACGGATCGGTTAAAGGGGACCGGTGATTTAAGATGCGAGCTAGACGGCAATGTCCGTTTCGTGCGAATGGAAGAAAGAGGACGTGATTTAAGATGCGAGAAGAGGACGTGATTTAAGATGCGAGCTAGACGGGTCAACAAATCCGTATTTGAGAAACAAATTTCCAAAAGTTTACCAACTGCACTAGCTCATTGTTCAAAGTCCTTGGGCAGATTAATTTTTTCAAAAAACCTAATAACCTAATATGCAATAAGTATCATCTGGGGAGGCATGTAATCATGAATCTACTCTTATCGAGCTTCTTTATTTAGGGAATTGCAGGCAGATGCATGTTGCGACAGATTTGACCACACGCAAAAGAGTGGCCTTGAAGCAAATCATAATGGATGATGAGGATGAAGGGGTACCTATTTATGTTTCTCTATCTCATTTAGATGAGATATTTGTCTTGATGTTTATGAAATGATGGGCTTATATTTTGTTTCCTTTGGATTTTGGCTTATAATATTTGCTTTTGTAGTTCCCGGCTATATTAATACGTGATATTCAAGTCCTAAAAAGGATATATCATATTGATGTTGTTCAACTGAAAGAGATTTTTTATGTTGGAAGTTAATTTATAATTAATTTTCTACATTAAATTTAGCAAGTTCGAGAGTCATGTAACTCTTGTTATTAATGTGTTGTGGAGATTAAAGGGTCATGTAACTCTTTTATTTAATACAAATGGAGATTAAAGAGTCTTAAACCAAGAGTCATGGAGATTAAAGGATAAGTTATGTATTTATGAGGGTAGTCTAAGAGTCACGTTCATGTATCTATATATGGGATCTTATATAATGAGTCAAGTAGTATGGAGTAATCTATGATTCTATATCTTATCCACCCCACTCAAAGTATTTTCTATGAGCATTATATTCTTTCAAAGTAATTCTACAACTCCTACATCACCCATCTAATATTTGGTATTAGTGCGAGATCGAGCCTATCGTAACTATCAAAGCAAAGAGTTGATTCCACGGTAACTTCCAGTGCCATAGAGCTTCAGAGTCAGAGAGCTATAGAGCTATAGCTTGAAATTTTTTTAAGAAAGTTAAAAAGAAAAGAAAAAAAGAAGACAACAAGTGCAGTTATTTTTTTAGTAAAATTGAGAGGTTGAAGCGAAAAAAAAAAAAGTCTCTTTATCAACAACAATAAGTAAGTGTTTAATTTTTCCGCATGGTGCTGTCGAGCTATTGGTGAAGATGCTAACACTCAATCCATCTCGGAGAATTTCGGTCCTGGTACCCCTCTACTGGGAGCATGAGTGGGGAAATAAAGTGCTGCAGTGATCTTGTAATTTATGATCTGTTACTGTTCAAATATGCATGTCCTAGTTGCATGATATCTTATATTTCTGCTGCTCCACCAGAATCAAGAATGAATGAGATGAGCTGTGGCTTAGCAGTTGCGTCCCTCCTTCCATGTGGGGGAATTTCTGGTTTTTATCCTTGGACATGTCATTTTAAGTATTAGACATGTAATTCTAAATGATGGTGGTGCTTCTACCATATTCTCGGAAAGAAACCAGAGACTCTAGACTCTCAACATGGCTATATCATGCGTCAACTGCCATGTTTTAGCTCCCAAGGAATATTTGCCTGCAATGGGTTTCCCTTGGGAACACTGTAGTTGCTGATTGGGTGATGGTAGGGTAGCAGTTGCGAACAAATTTTATCTGAGAGTTTGCCGGCTTGCAGGTGGGCTGCGGTGGTGCAGAAAGGATGGAAAGTGTTTTAGTTTGGTGACACCGCGCATGGTCGCGGCATGACGAATAAAGCTTCAATTCCAAGGATGCAGGAGGTTCATATTTGTCGAACACTTTACACCTTAAGAATCATAAGTAATAGTAAGTCTCAAATTTCTGTTGATCTCCTGCAATTTGGAATTCCGTCTCCAATCTTTGGCATATAGCAGGAATTGCTTGATTTCTACGCTAATTATTGACAGGAGATGATCCAATCCCCTGTTTTTCTTTCCTTGCCCACTCTCTGGAATACCTGATCCAAATTTTTGGGGAGAAACATCAGGAGAATCGAACTGGGACATAAAGGTCCGAGACCGGTGGTGCTCCACCTCGACAAAAGGGTTGCTGTTTGGCAGAGATTAAAAGGATCTTGCAAAACCTGCCTAACCCCAAGGAACTCTATTTATGTCCTCTTTCTTAAATTGAGTTTCCTTATAATTTCTTTTATGTTCATTGCAGCACTCAATTCCTGCACCGAGCATCCATCAATGTGAAAGTTGGTGGCTAATTGCGTGTGATACATGGGTGTTAAGGAATAAGAAGCCATCCTCTACTCTTCTACAATTTATTCCATATCGGATCACATCTTATTAATTATCCTCAAAATCTCCTCCTCCATGTGTGAGCTGATTCAACTTTCCCTTGAGTTTGAGCCACTGCTCTTGAACCATATCCTACGTCCAAATTTCTCTTCCAAGTATCGTGCTACCACTCACTCAAAGAGCGGTAATCTATTCTTACGGTTCATCAAGTTGTTATAGGAATCTATTCTTCCAAGAATCACGCCCCGAGTCCAAGTCCAAACCGTGTAGAATGCTCAATCGATTCTACACGCTGCATCCATTCACCATACTGCAGCTATCCCTTCACCTGACCACAACCATCGTAATTCCAACCTAAGAGCCTGCAATTTAACAGTCCGTAATAGCCTCCAATTCCAATATTTTTATAGCTTAGAGAGTTGAGGACTTCAATACCACTTGTTGGACGCGCAGTTTTGATGCCAGGACTTGATAAACATATGGAATCCAACTTGATCTAAAATTGAAGTTTAAGTTTTAGTTCTTGTGTGCGCGCTTGCGTGTAGGTGTGAATTGAAGCAGTTTTTTCAGAGTGACGTCTTTGGGCAGTCTTCAATTCAATATATTTAACTTGAAAGTTGCAAGAACCGCAGGATGCAACTTCATTGCCTCATGCAATTGTGCTCCAATGATGCCATGTCCATTTTGTGGAGCTTCTTGCAAGATGTGCACCATTCAAAAATTGTCAGAAAACTATCCTACAAATGTTTCATGAGAGCTATATAATGTTCAAGATTTTATGCCTTGGAACTTGAGTGGCTGCTCCCACATCATGGATACCCGAATTGGCATGATGACCAGAGCGAGTCATTCGAATATAAAAACCTTTAAAAAAGAACTGTTATTCGAACTTCGTTATTATCTTGCCTTGAAATCTAGTCTTATGTACAAATACTTTTGAATTGCTTCCTTAACATATGTAATATCCATCAAAAAACAAATATGTGAGATACGATCTTTAAATCATCCAATTGTGAACATATTCTTGCATATAATGTTGCCGTAAAGTGGTATGCTTCTGCTCATTTGTTGATGAAACTCATCAATTTGTCGCCTTAAATTTGCTTGCAATCTACGAGCATGCATAAAAGCTTGAACAATGAATAAAAAAATGCTATTCTGATGCATGCATAAGCATACATGTGTGTGCACACATATATATTTGCATGCAGAATATGTATCGGTACCATGATCAATGATCTTTATTCATCGTCTAAGCCGTTACATCATTTTAATAGACAATTTGCTTATCATCACCCAATATCATCATCATAATAAATCTATTTTGTCGATTCTTCGTAAGATCAAAGTTTTCAACCCAAGCATAGGAGAACAGAATTTTTCATCATACCCATCTGTATAAAATATAATTAAGAGAGAAATGACCTATATTTGATCTGGCCATAAGGTCACATAGGACCTAACTTACCTCCGTTTATCTATACCATCATAATTAATCGGAACGAGCACCATCAAGGAAAACACTCAAGTTTGGCAACACATGATTGCTAAATCTTCGACTATTCAGTTAAAAATGCTCCCCACCAGAGGCCCGGAGCTTGAAGCATGTGAGTTTCCATTGTTTGTCCAGATTATTAAAATTAAAAACTAAAGGATAATACAGTTGAAAAGGGCCTCTTTTAACTTTACGTAAGTTAGTATTAGAACATGCATGACATCTTGTCCCAAGCTTGACAACTAGAACCCACCAAGACGGTAGTAGAAAAGTACTGCCACATGCGTGGACGAGTGTGACCGTCGATATCCACGAGGAAAAGTCCATCAAAGCTTCTCAGCTCTCTGTCAAAAGGGTAAGCATCGAGGTCCACGGGAATGTCCCTTTTCTCAACCAAAGTTTGCGGCTGCGGGCTGATCGATGGGTTCCATCTTCACGCGTGCTACGACCCATGAGCGAATACTCCCTTCGAGAAGCCACGATACAGTCTCCTCCTCAAAGCGATAAGGCATCCCAATTTCCAAAAGATGGAACCTCGAGTCAGGCATGAAAAACTTGTCGTCCATGCGAGGGAGACCTCAAAAGGTTAGATTGCTGCATAAAATATATGACTAATACAAATTCAAGATAATTTTAGAAACATGATGGCTGTTCTAAAGAATATGCAAGATCTATCTTTTTGTCAGTATACAATCATATTAAATTCAACTTGACAATAGTAATAGAAGTAAATCTCTATTTTTATTAATTAAAATATAGTTCATCAATATCTCTTCATAATTAAGATTAATATTTATTTAAAAATAAATAAAGTAAATATTCTTTAAAATTTTATGCTCCTCATTGGCTCTAAGTCTCATAGAATTTTTTGGATCTAAAAAAAAATAAAAAATGAGATAGTAAGCTTTACGGGCTCAGTAAGTTAGTTACTAATATCTTTGAGTAATCAAGTATAATTAATTTTTAAGAATATAATAATTTAACGATATTGGCATAATTCTTTTTTAAAACATACTATGCATAACAGTATGATCCAAAATCCTATTTCAATTTTTGGTGACCATGGCAACCACGATCAACCTCGTGATAAGATTCGAAAGAGATTAACTCTTGAAATCAAATACGCAACTCATCAGCATGTACCAGTGCTCAGCTCCAACCGGCTAGAATTGAAAAAAACTAGCTTTGATTCATACGACTATGATTAGCCTCATGATAAGATAAAGAGATTAGTTTTGAAATATATATATATATGCCACTCATTAGCGTATGCTAGCGATCAACCTTGACTAGCTAGGTTCAAAAGAATTAGCTCTACCAGCGATCAGCCTTGATTGGCTAGATCCCGAAGAAATATATTTCTGACATATATCCAACGATCAATCCCGTTGGCTAGACCCGAATCATAGTTTAACTAGGGAGTCCCTCTTATTAATTTACAAACAAATTTTTCATAATATAAATGTATAAATTTTCATAATAGTATCAATTCAACTTTTCATATCTTCCAAAGGAGTAACAAAATAATCTCAGTTCAAAAATTTATGCAAGGTGAACATGTATAATATCCTTTTTCAAAAATCATAAAATTAATTTATTTCAAATTTATAATTTACAATAATCCTTCCAGACATCTTATACTTGATCCATAATTTTGAATACGATCTTCATGTATAAATATGTACTTTTAAATAATTTAATAATTTCTAAACAATATAATAATGGTTATGTATAAAATTTAATTTTTAAATACATGAATATAAAAATATCTAGAGATAAAAAAAAACTTATTATCAGTCGAATCCAAAAATCATAATCTTCAGCACGTCCTCTAACTAATTCTTAGATTTATGCTTCCTCGATCTAGATTAAAATCTTAGATCAGATCTGGTAAGAAGAGAAATGCTCGGTCTAGAATGTGATTAGAATCGGATCATGAGATGAATCTAAACATCTCGTTGATGTAGATCCAATTAGATTGGGGTATGATCAACAGAGAGATTTCATATAAAAATTAAGTTTCTCTCTCTACCTTTTTTTCCTTTCTTTTTCTTCTCCTCTCTCTCTTTCTCTCATTCTCTCTCTCTCTCTCTCTCCCCTTTTCTTTCCCTCTTTCTTCACTTTTTCGAGCCAAACAAGGGTTTCACCATGGGAGGCCAACAGGGAGGAGTGATTGGGGTCAATGGTTGGGCAGTGGTGGTGCGGTGGGGTGCCGTTGGCGGTGATGGCTCGGCTGGCACTGCTGCTTCCCAACAAAATAAGCAAAAAATAGGAAAAGGATGAACCTGGGTGATGGTGGCTTGATTGCTGTAGTCTGGCGGTTGCCAAGAGGTAAGGAAGAAAGGATAAAGAGGTGGGAAGGCTTCGATGGTGGTATTCAACTAAGGGAGGAGGGTTTTATAAAAAGAGAAAAAGGAAGGGGATAATCTCGATCAATTCATGATAAGGGTTGTTCGCCAGCGTAACCCATCCATGTTAGATATATGTGCCCTAGAAGCCAGAATTGGCTGACACTTGTAATACACTTCTAGGGGCAAAATTATAATTTTGACTATAATTAATGAAATGGGTTATTTTTTGTCACACCTGTGTATTTAGTGTCTGTGATACATCCTTTGAGTTAATGGTAATGATAATTCATATTTTCAAGAGTTGAAAATTTAAGACATGAATATTCATTATTAACTCATAAACAGCTCCCGATCATAGGATCATCACGAGGATGGTGATTGATCCGAAAGATTGGTGTACGATCGCTTCTCTTTAGTAGATGAGTCTTGAGTCTACAGTGTGGAGACACCGGAGCGAGAGTACAGGTACTCGTTAGAGAACGAGGGCACTGAGCGTGACCACCTCGAGTAGTCATTAGGAAGTCTACCTTCTCGTCAATGACTGACTCGATGCTGCAGTAGTGTGTCTGGTTCTTTGACCTGAGATGCATCGACAGTTCACCTTGAGGGTGTTATAGTTTGACTACACCATTACTCGGTCTCCTAGCCATATGGAACCCTGAGGTGTATGTTGGCTATAGCATGTTCATTGTAGGAACTGGATTGCATCAAGATGGGATCTATCTACCTCGGTGGTAGAGGAGCAGCCCTATGATAATCATGAGAATCAAGTCCTGAAGCCCATGGCCATGGCAGAGTGAAATAATAGAAAGAGTTTCTATTTAGATTTTCACATTGGACTCGAATCGAATGATTATATCATATGACAGAGACTAGGGTTTGACGAGTTTACCTTAACCCTAATCTGATCGGGGCTCAAGATAGAAGAACTTAATCACACAGGTAGCTGCACCAAGAGGTTCACATTCAGCTCTGATGGGTTGCCACCATATACTGCTAGGTGTCACTGGTGGATTTTGGGAGCAATTAGAATGATTTAGATGATCGATCATTCTAGCTGTTCGAATCAGAAGAGTTCTGATCCATCGAAAGGAGTTTCGATGATGTCTATGATAGAGATCATGACATATCCCATTACCATACAGAACTGAACCTAACTGGGTCACACAAACAAGGGTTTGAATCTGGTGATCATCAATTGAACTGATCTAGTTCAATTGATCTGAATGAGATTCAATTAGGTTCAAGGAAATCGTGCTAGCACTCGATTGAACCTAACGTTCTTCTTTTACTATCACAAATAAGTTATCCTGACTGAGCCAAAGGAGTTTGTGCTCAATCAGAGGCCTTCATATGGTCTGACTGGAGGTTGTCCAAGTCAGAATAGGTTGTCTTATTTGTAAGACATTATCTGCCATTTTTGGTCACCTGCCATTTCTTGTTCTTTGACTTTGGTCAAAAGTCTACCTTTGACTGGTCAAATGTTGACCATTGACCCTTTGACTTTTGACCACATGTCATGCACCCATTGGAGAGCTGGTGGGGGCCTGTCCCCCTGCCAGAACCTGGCAAGGAGAAGGGCGCACGCCAAGGGTGGCGTGAGCCCAAGTAGGAGGCGCCTAGGAGTCCTTGTTGGACAAGGACTCCACCTCCCTTTTGGATTCCAATCAGAGTTCTACTAAGAATCCAGTTTGACTGGTCTTAGGCGCCCTCTAAGGAGGAATCCAGGGGTCTCTATTCCAACCAATCAGATTTAGATCTGATTTCACAAAGGGTTGTGATTGGTTGAGAGGAAGAGGAGTTGGATCACAAGAGGTCTATAAATAAGACCCTGCGCCCAACCCTAATTCGAATGCTATTAGACACGCCCCAAGGCTGCCTCTCCCCTCCTTCTCCACGCCATAGTCTCTTCTCCCCTTGCTCTCCACGTCCAAAAGTGTTTTGGATTTAGGTTGGTGCGATTCAGATCAAGGAAAGGCGATCAAAAGCAAGAAGGCTGCGCTGCTGCAAAAGGACGACTGCAGATCTTCAAAAGAGTTTTGAAGATCCTCCAGATCAGATCCAGATCTAATTTTTGGAGGTGTGATAGAGAAGAAGAGGATCTCCAGATCCAACCCGAGTGGATACCGGTAGAGGCCAGGCGCTTGCGTGGCTAAGATCCAGAACCTTCCGCTGCAATCAGGATCATCTACAGGGTAATAGGATTACCCAAATCAGGTAAATTAAATTTGATTTAATTTATCTTATTTTATTTTATTTATTAAAATAATAAGAATCAGATCTGAAACTTATCAAGATCTGATTGAGATCAAGAGAAAATTTTTGAAATATATCTCTTGATCTAATCAGATCTGGACGAACCTGGACCGAGAAATCAGGATTTCCCTTCAATCCAAACTACCTTCAATTGTTCCCCACTGGCCTATGACACTCCTCCAATGCTTTTGTGGCCTTATCTCTTCCTCTTCAGTCGTGGATTAGTAGGGGACATAGTTCCCTTATTTCGTCCGACTCTTATAGTTTTTTTGAAAAAATCTTTGATGAAGTCAGCAAGGGTTACCGATTTCAATCTGAACTAGCTCCAATAGGATCGATTCTCACATTCTTCCTCCTTTAAAAAAAAAAATTATCCTTGAAATTTGAGAAATTTAGATCTTCTAAAGTTAAAGATGCTCAATCCAAAACTTACATATACCACTCAAATATTGTAAATAGTCCGACCCCTCGAGCCAGCTACAATGCTCAAGTACATATCCACACCAAATTACGTACTCTTTTCAAGAATACTTTACACATTAATTCTAAAATTTTGCTCCTTTAGTATATAATTAAAGATCTTATCTCTCCTCAATCAAAATTAGTGCGATCAAAAGCTTTCGATCGCATTAGAATTAGGATACAAACTAATATGATTAGCACTAATTAAGTGACCAAGATTCTGAGATTTGAGATAAATAAAGTCATTTAAGATTGAGTTGGGATCATTTGGATGCAAAACCTTATAGCAAGATCAATTTATTAAAATCCATTATATTTGCAAAAGAGCTTGAGATGAATTTGGCACAGATAGTATGACGAAATTTTGATTCCATAAAATTAAATGTTCAGATGATGGTGAAAGTAATCATGATTATGTAATAATTGCTTTAGACAACAATGGTTCATCATGATAATGAAAATGATCTCATAATTGAATCAAAATAGATTCGAGAAAATAAAATATTGATACATGATTCCTATATTTGAGTTGAGGTCATAAGGAGGGAATGAATCACATTATATTTATTCAGATACTTAATAGACCAAATTTAATTAACAATAACTAATCTTAGATATAAGATGGTCAAAATTTTTCTTAGCACAACCAATACAGTCATATCATGACTAGCTTAAGAATCCATTGTACTCACATTTTCTTTATGAATAAAAGCCTCTTTTATTGAAGAATCATATCTTCCATCAACCATAATCAATATCTTTGATCAGTTTTAAATGACTCAAACAACCACATTTTCACTACGCAACTTTGATTAACATTCTCCAAAAATTTCTTAATAATCTTAGATTAAAATTCTATAAAGTCTTGACAAAGATTTTGTTGTCATTGGATCATAATTGTTTCTCGAAATCTTTGTACCATTGTATGATCATGATACTAACTTTTAAATTTAATTTGAATCAAGCCAATTCTGGATTATCTTGGCAATTCAATTAGATAATTCAAAATCAATCTATCTCTTTTTAAGAAAATTAATCTCTAACTTATTCATCATGATCTTCTAAATTGCTAAAGCATCATAGTTAGATCAAATCTTGCCAGGATCATTAAATCTTCTTTACTTACAATATCTTTGAGATATCATTTGATTATCCTCTTTCTATTCTTTTTATCAACAAAAGAGCTATAGTATTCTAATTCAAGATGAGTTTCAATAAATTCAATATTACTATCACATCATATTAAATTTTCAAAATAAATCCAATGCTTAATACAATATAATATAACCAATCTATATTACTCAAAATATCTCCTACTATATCAGTTATTTAACCTCGATGGTTTCCTCAAAATTTATCTATATCAATCTTCTATGCTTCAATCCTAAGGATCATAATTTATATCCATAAGAAAATCTCAGGCACTGTATAATAATTTAATCAACTTTAATCACCATAATTATTTCAAAATAATCAATCAAGATTTTAACCTTACCCCATTTTCACTAATCTAAGTTCTTATAATCTTTAACTTGAGTCCTGATACCACTCTGTCATGCCCCAAATCTAGTATCTCGATCAGGCATATGATGGCCGCATACTCCTTAGGATAAGATCCAAAAGAAAATGCAAGGCTTGCCCTTTTATCAATATACAATCACATCAAATCCAACTTGATAGTGGGAGTAAAAATAAACCTCTAATTTTATTGATTAAAATATAGTTCGCCAATGTTTCATCATAATCAAGATCAATATTTATTCAAAAATAAATAAAGTAAATATCCTCTAAGATCCTATGCTCTTCACTAATTGGTCCCAAATCCCATAGAATCTTCTAGATCTTAAATTTTTTTTTTTAAAAAAAGAAGTGAATTTTATGGGCTCAGTAAATTATTAATATCTTTGAGGGATCAAGCATAATTAATTTTTAAAAATATAATAATTTAACGATAATATATAATAACATAATTTTTTTTCAAAATATATCATATATAATAGTATGATTCAAAATTTTCTCTCAATTTTTGATAACTATAGCCACGATCAGCTCCATGACAAGATTCAAAAGAGACTAGCCTCAAAAATCAAATATATGACTCATCAATATGTGCTAATGATCAGCCCCAACTGGCTCAACCTGAAAGAAACTAACTTTGATTCACATAGCCACGATTAGTTCCATAACAAAGCAAAGAGACTAGTTCTAAAATACATACACATGACTCAGCATGTACCAATGATCAGCCTCGACTGGTTAGGCCCAAAAGAACTGGCTCTGCCAGCGATCAGTCCCAACTGGCTAGGTTTGGAAGAAATATATTTTTAACGTGTAGCCAACGATCAATTCCATTGGCTAGACTTGAATCATAGTCTAATTAGAGAATTTTTCTCATCAATTTATAAATAAAATTTTCATAACATAAATATATAAATCTCCATAATGGTATCAATTCAACTTTTCATATCTTCCAAAAGAGTAACAAAATAATCTTTATTCAAAAATTCATGCAAGATGAACATGTATAATATCCTTTTCAAAAATTACATAATCAATTTATTTCAAATTTATAATTTATAATAAATTTTTCAGACATCTTATGCTTGATCCAAAATTTTGAATACCACTTTCATGTATAAATACATACTTCCAAATAATTTAATAATTTCTAAACAATACAATAATGGTTACATACAAAATCTAATTTTTAAAAATATAAATATATAAATACCCAGAGATCAAAGGGATCTTACAATCAGTCGAATCCAAAAATCATAATCTTCAGCACGTCGTTTGATCCTTAGATCTATGCTTCTTTTGATCTAGATTAAAATCCTAGATTAGATCTGGAATGAAGAGGCTTAGTCTAAATTGCAATTTAGGTTAGATCATGAGATGAATCTAAATGTCTTGTTGATCTAAATTCAATCAGATTGAGGTCAGATCAATGGGGAGATTTCACATAAAAATTAAATTTCTCTCTCTACCTTTTTTCCTTCTCTTCTCTCTCTCTCTTCTTTTCTTTCCCTCTTTCTTCACTTTCTCAAGCCGAATAGAGGTTTCACTATGGGAGGGCAATGGGAAGGAGGGATGGGGGTCAACGGTTGGGCGGTGGTGGTTTAGTGGGGTGACAACAACAGAGGTGGCTTAGCTGTCACTATCACTTTCCAACAAAATAAGCAAAAAATAAGGAAAAGTAGAACCCGGGTGATGGCAGCTTGATTATGGCAGTCTAGTGGTTGCCATAGGTATGGGAGAAGGGATAGGAAGGTGGGGAAGGCTTCGATGGTGGTAATCGACTGAGGGAGGAGGGTTTTGTAGAAAGAGAAAAGGGAAAGGGATAATTTCGATCAATCCATGATAAAGCCAGCTGTTCATCGACATAACCCATCCAAAGTACCTTCAATTGTTCCCCATCGGCCTATTGCTCTCCTTCGATGCTTCTGTAGCCTTATCTCTTTCCCTCTAGTCGTGGATTAGTAGAGGACATAGTTCTCCTATTTTGCCCGGCTCTTATCATTTTTTTTTGAAATATCTTTGGTGAAATTGGTAAGGGTTGCCTGCTTCACTCTATAAATTGGATTCAATTGGACCGATTCTCACACTATCTCAATGTTGGATTCTGTACTGATATTATTTATTACAATATTGGTACATCTGATACAAAGATCAATACGGTGTACTGATGGTTGGTGTGCTTCTCATACCACATATTGATTTGATAATAGTATGATATAGTTTAGTTGATATATCTAGTATTGATCAGTGTGACAATTCTTCCTTAGTAAAGAGATTGCAATGGTCTTTTGGCATGGTCATAAATAGCATGCATTGTCCACTTTATCATCATCATCCTCTTCTATTTTTTTTCTTTATTCCTTTTTTCTTTTCTTCTTCTTATCTTCTTTCCTCTCTTTCTATATTTATTTTATCACTAATGAAATATGTGATATTTCTCACTATTTTAATAATAATAAAAGAAAATGCATGACATAACATACTTTCATGTTTCCAATGTTTTATGCTCATTATCTCTTTCTACCTGCTCAATTCGAATCTCTAAAAGAAGATTAGAATAATATAGAAGAATTATGAAAGCATGAGTAAGTCTCATTTTCTTTCATTGATCGATTCTCGATTTCAAAAATTGAGGTATATAGTCTGTATTTATAATAGTAAGATTTGCCCTTACATAATTTGGGTCATTTTTTTTTAATATTTTAGAAGGATGTCCATCTTTGAACAATTCGGATCAAATTTCTCTTCCTAATTCAAATTGGATTAATTTTCTAAAAAAATTATGATAAGTATAAAAATTATGAAAAAATATTAAAATTTTATAGAAGATAGATTTTGACTTCTACATCAATTTTGTCTTCTATTACTCTATTTAATTTTACACGGATTATAAGATAATATCTAATTAAATTTTTTTTCGAAAAGAAAAGTTTTGATTTAACTAGCCTATTTTAAAGACCAAACATTAAAATTTTGGTCGATTTAATCCCCCAGAAGGCTTGCCTAGGTTTTACATCTCGAAAAGATATCTAATTTCAAAGAAAAGATTATCTCAATTAGGTATTATATGATCAAGTTATGGCCTTCTGAAATTTGATATGCAATTTGGTTTCTTCATGTGATAGATCTTGCTCTTGAGTCCTATCCTTCTCTTACTTGTAGTGGCTAAGATAGTCTATGTCGACTTTGAGAATCCTTTTGTATCACATAGGATCTTATTTACCTCTGTTTATCTATACTATTATAATTAAAACATTTGGGGGCAAAGTTTTACCTTTAATATTTGGATTAGACAAATGGGCACCATCAAGAGAAACACTCAAGTTTGGTGAAACATGATTGCTAAATCTTCAACCTTTCAATTAAAAGTCTACCCACAAGAGGCCTTATTGGGGGTAAAATAGTTTATCGAATACTCCAGAACTTGGAAGCTTCATATGGAGACTTCGCGGTGGCCTCTACAAATGATGACCTATTATTAGTGTCAACCGACCCCTATTTGGCCTGTCAAAGTGAGTTGCCACCCCCAAACCATTGCTTGCCAACAAGACTGATCAGCATCAACCGAATCATCATCGGCATCCATCAATCCCCCCTTAGTTTCTAACCAGCTCAATTAGATCAGATTAGTACCTTCATCGCTTTTCTCCTTTACCGATCTATCATCGGCATTTGACCCATCACCAAATCTCATCGTCTTGCTGTCAGTCACCAATCTCAGCTGTTGGTCACCGACGTCTTGATTATCAATGCCGTCAGATAGCAACCATCCTTTGCCAACCCCTCTTCAGTGTAGCCCGACCTATCCTTGGCTTGCAACGCATCACCAATCGAAGGATCAATCCCTCATTCCTCTTCAATTAATCACCGATCCATCTTTGGATGGCTTTCGGCCAGTCTTCAATCTACTGTCGACCCTACCTTGGCTCACTAATTTAATAGGCAGTCCCAATTAATCCGAAGCTCTCTTTCAAAATCAAGCGATGGTTTTTTCCAGTTGGCCACAATCTAGATAAGGCCACTGCAACCACCTAATTCTATGAATATCAGCCATGAATGTCGTGCATTACGCCCGATTCGGCTAGAACTATCCATAGATTGCTCCCTACGAATGGCTCCAATCCCTATCTATAAATAAGGGTCTCAGTGGGACACTCGGTACAAACATTTTATCCTCTCGTGTGCTCTATTTTTGTTGAACAAAATCTAACTTGAGCATCAAAGGGTCCCCACCGAAATCACCTCCAATCAAAATATTTTGCAGGTCTCGCCACTAGGATAGTCAGTGCCACCCACTCCAGCTACTTCCAGCGAGGGTCAAAATTATGCAGCAACGAAATTGGCACCAGAGAAAGGACATGAATCTTCTGTACCCCTTGTTTCTTTTAAAAGAGCATGCGATCAAGAAAAAATGCCACCCAGGAGAACATCCTTTTGGTGTCCCAATGCCACCACCTCCTGGTCAGTAGAGAACATTATCAATCATCAACCTCAAGCGCACCAACCGGAGGTCCCACTTCCACCACTATAGGGGAGACAAACTCATCACAGCCAGCCTAGGAGCTTAGGGGCAAGATGACAGCAACCATCGAGTCCCCAATTTGGGTAGGATTTCACTCCTGATTGAGCACCCTCACCGCACTCTAAAGCTTGCACTGTTAGAGACCTATTGGTCGATTGGAGGTTGTAAGAAATGAACTAGCGAATAGAAGCACTGTGCAACCAGCAATCGGCATAGAACAATGGGTTCCATTTTTAGCTGTCGTTTAGTGCCCAAATCATGCAGAAGACTTTGCCAACTCACTTCAAGCTTCCGTAGTTAGAGAACTATGATGGGACAACTGACCCCGTCGATCATGTTGAATTTTTCAAGGCCATGATGCTCATCCATAGAGCACTAGATGCCATCCTATGCAGAGCCTTTTCATCAATCTTGAAAGGTATGGCTTGGCATTGGTACTCGAGTCTGAAGCTGGGTACCATCACTCCTTCAAGCAGCTTGATCAAGAGTTTACAGCCCACTTCGTGAGCAGCCAAAGGTAGCAAAAGTGATCGCACTCCCTCATAAATATCAAGCAAAGGAAAGGGGAGTCCATCCAAGTTAATGTCAATTACTTTAATACGGCTGCTTTTGAGATTCACAATCTAGACCAGTCAATTACAATGACCGCCCTAAAAGGTAGTCTTCAAAAAAATAATCTTCTCTTCTTGCTGGAGAAGAAATACCTCCAAGATTTTGTAAATATGCTAACTCAGATTGATAAATATGAATACATCGAGGAGGCCTTTAGACTGTGCAAAGCAAATGTGGCTGAGGAGCGCAAAGAAAGAGAAACCAGCAGGATCCTATCAAAACAAAGGGATAAGAAGGAAGGATCTTAACATTCCAGAACTCAACCATGGCATCGAAGATCCCAGACCCCATTGATAACTATCATAAAATTATAAATAAAGCATTAAAATATATAATAATTAATATTTATTTTAAAGAATTGATATTTTTATTTATATTTTGTAGGAAAGAAGCTCATCAATATGAAGAGCTTAATTTTCTGATTTAAATGAATCAAATTTGATGAAAATCGAAGCTAAATTAGAATTTAAATGAAGGTTAAAATAAATAAAAAAATTAAAAAAATTATTTTAAACCAGCCTGTTCAGCCCAACTGACTGTGGTTTGCTAGACCTTGACCTGAATGCCAGCCAGTGCCAGCACCAGCCCAACCCATGTGCCTACCTTCAGCCCATGCCCTTGAGCCCATTTTGGTCCATGATGGATCGGAACAGTGCGCACCACACCGTGGACCCTTAATGGTCCATCGCGAACAAATGTGGTCCAAGGGGCAAAATCGTCAATTCATCTATCTTGGCATGTTTCGATTCATTGCGATTTTCATTACGCCCGATCTTCACACGATCTACAGGTCAGTGGGGGGCAATTTATGCAATCATGTGGTTCAGAATGCACCTAGTTCAGATGCAATTGCTGATGTTCGATCCGATTTGATTAAGGAATTCTCCAGCTACTATTGTGCCATCCGATGGTCCCAAATGTTCTTGGCTTCAATCCAACAGCCAAATCTCTCCCAGATTTTGATCCAATGATCAATGGAAGACCTTGAGCTGATTTAAACATTTAGAACTCCATCCGATGGCCAAAAATCCTCCATCAGGTGCAATCAAACGGCCAATATCGAATCTAAGTTGATCTAGGCTGATAACAATATTTTTTTGATTGATTTTCGAGCATTTGATGAAGATCTAACAGCTAGGAAATAGTTGGTCATAGAATTTGATCCAAATTTCAATACAACCTCGAACAGGACTCAAAAAATCATAGTTTTCTCTCTATTTAATCCCTCCTTTACGCTAGAGAGACCCTCCCCTTAGGGGGAATTAGCCCTCTAAGCCCCTCTTCCAGCTTCTCCTCTCTTCTTTAAGTCTCTCACTTTCCCTTCTCTTCTCCTCTTCTCTCTTCTTCTTTCTTCTTACTTTTTCTTTTTCTTTTCTTCATCTAGGGAGCTTTGAAGATGTTGGAAGTGAGTAGATCATCTATCATGTATGGCTAAGGAGTTGAATTCTGGAAGACAAGATGAAGTCTTCGAACATGGATTGTATTTTTCTTTTCTTTATTCTTTGTAATTTTTTTTATGCAATGAATGACTTATTTTCCTATCCAATCTTAAGTTTTATCCTTCATGCATGAGATCCTGTATTAATATACTTATTATTGATTAATATCTAAATAGATTATATTTATGAAGATGGATTATAATTGAAAGATACAATCCATACTTAATTTAATAGTTTATGTTAGAGAGAATAATTAAAAAGTTATATTTTTATGAATTAAAGTATTGAATAGCTTATGATTCTATTGAGATGAATCATGATTGAATGATACGGTTCATACTCAAAAAAAAATAGATTATAGTCATAACTAAATTTTTAAAAATAATAAATTCTTGCATTAAAAATAATTACCACAATCTTACCAAAGATGGATTCAAAATTTTAGAATATTTTTAATTAATTCTAAATTCTAATTAATTATTCTTTACTATCTTTTATTTTAATATGCTAAATATTAATAATTTTTTTAATTTACTTATTTAAATTTTTACTTTATAAATTTAATTAATTTTTTTTTTTATTAATTAAATTGAATACAGCTCAATCTTCAATCCTTGAGAAAATCAACATCCGACTCACCACTATTTAAATCAATAGTAAGATTGGGTTTAATTTTTATTTATCGCTGTAATGACAAGCATCAAATTTTTGATACCATTACCGTGGATTGTAGCACGGTAACTTCAATAAAAAAAATAAAATTAAAAAAATTAATTTTTTTTAATTAATTTTTTTATTTGCTGCTTTATATACTTTATTGTCTTATTTATTTTATTGGTTTATCTTATTGCACACTTTATTTTATTGCATTATTTGCTTTACTTATTTATTTTACTACTTTATTTTATTACTTTATATGCATGCTTTACTTATTTATTTATTTTACTACCTTATATTTTTAATTTATTATTTACTATTTTATTTTTACTTTTCATACTTTATTCTGTTAATCAATAATTTATTTTTTATTATTAGTTAATTTAATTTAATTGCTTTTCATACTTATTTATGCTTTCTTTAAAATTGCTCCTTTATATTGCTTTTCATATATGGTTTATTAATTACTTTCTAACTAGATTATCTTAATTACATAGTTAAATAATTATCTTATTTTACATAATTAATTCACTATTTTTTATAACTTAGAATAAATTATTATTTTAAAAGTTGATTTACTTTTTTGCTTTACTTATAGGTTATCTAGTTGCTTTTTAATCTTAGTATAATTTATTTTTTAATTAATTAGATTCTCTAAATTAGTTTAAATAAACTCTAACATAATTAAGCTAATTAATTTAATTAAAATTTATTTTTTATTTTTTTATTTTTAAATAATCTAATATAAAAAAAACTAATACACCTCATAACACTTAATTAATATAGAGAAACTAATTAAATCTTAAAAGAACTTAACATGTTTGGACATTTTGCTTTATTTGCATTGCATATCCATAATATACTTTAAGGATATAACCCATTAAACAAGATAAGATAGAGATTTGATCATCCTTCTTTAACCCATAAACCATCATCCTTCATATTGCATTGATCTAATTCTTTAACCTAAAATTAATTAGATATTGGCCTTAGAATTCTCGAGCTCAATAGGACAAAAAAATCCTAGAGTTGGATCGGATTTAGATTGGTTAATTACTTCGTGTCTAAGGCAAGTCGTTCAAAGAAGGTGATTTTCAATTGATTCCATTGTCTGATCTGATCAACTTAGTTGGTGTCTAAGAAAAATAATAAGCAAAGAACCTCCCACATCTTATACTTATCTGACCGAGTCAGTCAGTCTTAAGCTTGAAGTACTTGAAGGTGATCTTAAAATAGTTAGGAGCTGTCTAGATCTAGATTAATTTTAGGATAGAGAGTCCATGCTTGTTTAACTTGATTGTAATTAACAATAAATACTAAATTCTTCGCATCTATCATCCTTAGATCTAAGATCCTCTAGGCTCTCATCTTTAGAATTCTCTCTCCTTATCTCTTTTTTGTAAAGTAAAATAAAATAAAATAAATAATAATTAAAAGAGGATTGCTCTGATCTAGAATCCTTGATTGCACATATTTAAATAATTAAAACAATCTGAGATGGATCTTGAGAGAAGATTGGATGAGTTGTCTCATAAAAAAGATCGTCTAACAGCCATTAGACACTTTTCTTATCCATCTTTTCTTCCTATACAATAAGTTTGTGTAATTTGTTTGAGCCCCACTCACAATGCAAGTGAATACCCACACCAATTTTCTGGGCATGTGTATGAGTAAGTTCATCAAGATCAAATCTAAATGGCCTACAGATCAGAAAATAATCTATACTTTAACACTTATAATCTAGGCTAGGGGGCTCAACCAAATTTTTTATGACAATCACAACTAGTGATTACTCCGGTGCCACAAGGATCAACATTTATGGATGCACATTATGATATACCTTATCCATAATATCAATCTTCTCCAATAACAATGAGTCAACTTTTGAAGAGAGAATTCAACATGCACTAGATGAGTTAGAACTCACCAATCAGACCATGCAACAGACCTATCACTTATGCATGTAAACCTTTAAAGAACTGAAGAAGTGAGCACTTACATTCAATAGCAGGAGGAAAGAGAGTTGCCTAGTCAGTCCGAGAGTGATCCTGAGGGACCATACCTGGATAAAAATTTTAATATCTTCATAACTTTTTCTAAATAATCAATTAAAACTTTCAAAAATAATATGGTCATAGAATAACCTAGCATAATTAAAAAGACTCTCTTAGACCATATAATTAAGGCAAAAGTATATAGAAAAGAACTAGAATGGTGGGACGAACCAAGTCCATCACTCTACTTACCTATGGATCCCTTCCCAAGTATCCTAAAATCATCCAATCCTTTTAACGGAAAGGGAGAACAAACTGATGAAATGATGAAATTAATAGAGACTTTTCAAGAACCATAAATGAATAACATATTAGAGGAAGCTATACCCATAATTCTTCTCCAAGATTCGTTAAATCCCTATTTGGCTCATTATAAGGTGGATGATTTTGATGAAGATGAGTACAATATATAAATAAATGACCAAATAGATACATCATAGCCTAAAACCAACCCACTAAGGATTGAAAATTTTGAACCACCACCTAGCATACCAATAGCTTCCTTGTTACAACCATCAACTATTTAAGAATTGAAACCACTTCATGATGCATCCACTAACACCCCACCAGTGATACCTAACAAGGAAGATCAACTTATAGGTATTCTAAAAGTACATAAAGAAAATGTTGGATGGAATATTACTAATATGAGGGATAATGACTTTAAAAATAATTTTTCTATACTCAATACTACTTTCGAGGATGGACTTCAAAATTTATCAATAATATTAAAAAAATGTATGGAGGCAGATCTAAAATTAATTTGAAAAAAATTTCATACTTTAGTTCAGAAAAAATTAATGTCAAGACACATCATACCCGAGAAAGGGAGTGGGATAGATCGAGTTATACTTGAAGTAATTTCTAAACCACCACCCCTGATTTTGGCCCAACAAACATAATTTCTTTCTGGTCATTATGAAAACTATAATAATTTTAAATTTTGGTATAATATACTTGCTCTAAATACTTTATTGATTAGGGCTAAATCTAATCATCGCAATGTATTCCATGAACATTTTTCTGCCATAATGAGAAGACCTCTTGATTGGTCCTATTTTTTGAAAACCTGAAGGATGTACTAAAATTGATTATACCTAAAACTCCTTCATAGGATCTGACTGAAGTCGTTAAACTTAATGCTTACTAGAAAGCAACCCAGCTTTTACTTTTATATTTTTTTTAAATTTTTAGTTTATCTTTCTTTCAGGATTAAGTTAGGGGGAGAACTAAAGATCCATGCTGAACAAAGAAAAAAAAAATCCTAAATTGAGCGAAGAACCATACTAAGCCAAGTGAACTCTTTTCTTTTTATTTTCTTGTCAATTATCATACTCTATTTTTTTTCTCCACTGAGGATAATGAAAATTAAGTTGGGGGGAAGGAATTAAATAAAATTTAATTAAGTCTTCAAGTATGGTAATAATTAGTCTTATGTACCTGATTTCATCCTGATTTAAAATTTTTCAGGCATTTTAATCGATGATTGATTAATCATTCAGAGAATTTTTGAAATACTAAGGACCAAATTATTAAGAAAATCCAATAAATAGTTAGGTCTAGAATAGAATAAATTTCTGAGTATTTCTAAAACCTTCTCACAATCTATATTCAATAAAGAATCTACTTTATATGGGTATGAGTATAAAATATAAAAAAATAAATAAAAAATAAAAAATAAGAGAAAAAAAATAAATTCTAATCATTGATCTCCCATCGAGTAATCAGATTTCGTTGCCTAAGTAATGTTATTCACGTCAAAAAGTGAGTAATATGAAGAAACTTGTTATACAGTTTGTTTTAACTTATAATCTATTTGATTCGAATGAGTAAGTCCGAGGAATGTTCTACACTTAATATCCTAAAGCCAACTAGTTTGAGAGTTATTAGTCCAAAGTTTGCTATAAAGATCAGATAAAAAGCTTAAGAGATTAAAATATTACACTGACTGTAAAAAAAAAGATCTAATCCATATTAAAGATAGAGGATTTAAATAATAAAGTAGAGAATTGGTCAAAGAAAAGCTATAAATTCTTATGTTCTCCACTTAACTACTATTTGGAATAGAATTAATAATCTAATGATATATCTCCTAATTCTCTAATCAGGTATCAACTGACTTTAGGATGACCTGAAAAAGCTTTTACATCTTATCGAGTGAGTACATACTTCTAATTTTTTTCTTTTTACTCGAGGATGAGTAAAACTTAAGTCAAAGAATGTGATAACTGTCATAAAATTATATAAATAAAAGCATTAAATATATAATAATTAATATTTATTTTAAAGAATTGATACTTTTATTTATATCTTATAGGAAAGAAGCCCACCAATACAAAGAGCTCAATTTTCTACTTCAAACGAATCAAATTTGATAAAAATAGAAGCTAAATTAAAATTTAAAAAAAGGCTAGAAGAAATAAAGAAATAAAAAATTTATTTAAATCAACCAGATCAGCCCAACTGACCGATCTGCTGGTTCAACCCAATCGATTGCGGTCCGCTAGAGCCCGACCCGAATGCCAACCAGCGCCAACGCTAGCCCAGCTCATGCGCCCACCTTCAGCCCACGCCCTTTAGCCCTTTCGGTCCACGATGGACCAGAATAGTGTGCACCACATCGTGGACCCTTAACGGGACCACCACGAAAAAATGTGGTCCAAGAGGCAAAATCATCAATTCATCGATTATGGTGCATTCCAATTCGTTGTGGTTTTTGTTACGCCCGATCTTCATGCAGTCTACAGGCCGGCGAGGGGTGATTTGCACAATCATCTAGTTCAGAATGTGCTTGGTTCAGATCCAATGGCTGTTGTTCATTTCAATTTGATTAAGAAATTCTCCAGCTTCTGTTGCACTATTCGATGGTCCCAAACGTTCCAGGCTTCGATCCGATGGCCAGATCTCTCCCAAATTTCAATCCAACGGTCGATGGAAGACCCCGAGCTGATTTAAACATTGAGAACTCCATCTGCCAATGAAAAGTCCTCCATCAAGTGCAATCGAATAGCCAGTATTGAATTTGAGTTGATTTGGGCTGACAACATTATTTTTTTTATTGATTTTCAAGCATTTGATGAAGATCCAATGTCTAGGAAATAGTTGGTGATAGAATTTGATCCAAATTCCAATACAACCTCAAACAGGACTAAAAAGTCATAGTTTTCTCTCTATTTAATCCCTCCTTTATGCTAGAGACCTACAGATTGACCCTCCCCTTAGGGGGAATCAGCCCTCCAAGCCTCTCTTCCAACTTCTCCTCTCTTCTCTAAGTCTCTCACTCTCTCTTCTCCTCTCCTCTCTTCTTCTTTCTTCTTTCCTTTTCTTTTCTTCATCTGGGGAGCTTTGAAGATGTCGGAAGTGAGCAGATCATTAATCATGTATAGCTAAGGAGCTGAATTCTAGAAAAATAGATAAAGTCTTTGAGCATGGGTTGTATTTTTCTTTTCTTTATCCTTTATAATTTCTTTTATGCAATGAATGACTTGTTCTCCTATCCAATCTTAAGTTTTATCCTTCATGCATGAGATCTTATATTAACATGCTTATTATTAATTAATATCTAAATAAACTATATTTATGAAGATGGATTGTGATTGGAAGATATAGTCCGTACTCAATTTAATAGTTTATATTAGAGAGAATCATTAAAAAGCCATGTTATCAATTTTTAAAAAATAAAATATTGAATAGTTTATGATTCTATTGAGATGGATGGTGATCGAAAGATATGGTTCATGCTCTAAGAAAATAGCTTATAGTCATAACTAAATTTTTAAAAATAATAAATTTTTGCATTAAAAAAGTTTACCACAACCTTACTAAAGATGGATTTGAAATTATAAAATACTTTTAATTAATTCCAAATCCTAATTAATTATTCTTTACTTTCTTTTATTTTAAACTGCTAAATCTTAATAATTTTTTTAAATTTATTTATTTAATTTTTTTCTTTATAAATTAAATTAAAATTTTATTTTTTTAATTAAATTGAATGCAACTTAGCCTTCAATCTTCGAGAAAATCGATATCCGACTCACCACTATTCTAACCAATAGTAAGACTGGATTTATTTATTTTTTGTTGCTATAATGACAAGCATCACACATCTCGAAATCGCTGACCTAGAAGTCCAAATAGGAGAACTTGACAAATATCTTTCTTGAGGAGGTTTGTGAACTACATCCCTTTGAATGCTTTCGAAACATAAGTGTTGATGGAAATAAGGGAGCAACTATCGAGGGTAGAGAAGATGCGGTCTAATCTGAATCGGTGTAACTCCAATAAGTTCTGTCTCTACCACTATGATCATGGCCATGACATGAAGTAATGCATCTAGCTCCAAGATAAAATCAAGGAGTTGATATGGCATGGTCGTTTGGATCAATTTATTCACCACCACTAAGGGAGGCATGAGGAATGACTAAGGGAGCATCGGTAACCTGAACCACCTTGGCAGGAAGAACTCTTGGAGAACCGACCCCTGGTAGAAATAATAAACACGATAGTTGGGGGGCATCGGAGTAGCGAAACTAGCAGATCAGGGGACTCTACTAATAGATAGCGAATTGAAGAATCAATTACTTTTTCTGAACAAGATGCTGAAGGAGTTCAGTTCTCACACAATGATATGGTTGTAGTCTCTTTAAATATTGCAAACTATGATGTATGCTGCATTCTAGTTGATAATGAAAGCTCCACAAATATGTTGCTTTATGATGCCTTTTCGAGAATGGGAATGCCTAAGAATCAATTAGGACTACTGAACTCTTCGCTTGTGGAATTTTCTAGAGATCCAGTACCAGTCCAAGGAGTGATCACTCTATAGGTGATAGATGGCCAACCCCCTCTACCATCCTTGGCTCATATTAAATTCTTAGTGGTCCAAGCACCCTCAATGTATAATGTCATCCTCAGGAGACCCGAGCTTAATACCCTTCAAGTAGTAGTCTCTCATACTGCTTGAAGGTGAATTTCCCAATAGAGCATGGAATCGAAGAGCTACGAGGTGATCAGGCCTTGGTACAGCAATGTTACACCATCGCACTATAAGAAGGCAAGCAGCCCGAGGTCTATCCTATGGAAGGATTGGATACTCAAGATGAGCTAGCTAAAGAACACAGGGAACCAATTAAGGACCTCATCTAAGAGATGGAAATAAAGATCATACTATCCAAATTAGCTCAAACCTAGATTAGGCAACCAAAGATCAGCTCCCCCCATTTTTGTAGGAGAATGTTGATATTTTGCCTGGACCCCTATCGATATGCTGGGCATCGATCCAATGGTGATGACTCACTACCTAAATATGGACTGTACTCGCCAACTCGTGAAATAAAAGAAGCAGAGCTTCGCACCTGAATGCTAGAAGATGATTGCGAAGGAGGTCAACAAACTACTTGGGGCCAAGTTCATCCAAAAAACAACCTATCCAGATTGGATCACGAACATGGTCCTCATCAAAAAGGTGAACGGGGAGCGGCGAATGTGCATAGAATTCATCGATTTGAACAAAGCATGCCTGAAGGATAGCTACCCACTATTCCGAATCGATCAACTAGTGGATGCCATCTCAAGCCATGATCTTCTCACTTTTATGGATGCCATTTTCGATTATAATCAAATTTGGATGGCATCTGAAGATGAGGAGAGGACCTCTTTTATTACTAATCGAGGCTTCTTCTATTACATAATGATTTTCTTTGGCTTAAAGAATGCAGGCATAACTTATCAGCATCTCGTGAACAAGATCTTCAAGAAGCAAATCAGCCATAATATGGAGGTATATATGGATGATATGCTTGTCAAAAGTAAGTGCAAGAACTCATATAGACAATCTTGAAGAAGCCTTTGCCATCGTCCAAAAGTACAAGATAAAGCTGAACCCTATCAAATGTACTTTTGGGATCACCTCAAAAAAAATTTTGGAGTTTATGGTATTGAAGTGGGGGATTGAGGTGAACCCAAAAAAGATCTAAGCCATACAGGAGATGATCCCATTGAAGACAATAAAGAAGGTCCAGCGCCTTACAAAAAAAGTGGCAGCATTAAACCATTATTTCTCCAGATCGGCAGAACGTTACCTTTCCTTCTAAGTTCTCAAAAAACTAAAAGATTTTTAGTGGATAGAAAAGTGTTGATAGGCATTTGAAGAGCTAAAAAGCTACCTCGACTCTTCCTTGCACTACAAGAAAATAGAGTATTGGCCATGGATATTAGTGATGGCATTTTTATCATTGCTAATAATGGGTATTAGCGATGGCAAAATTATCGTTGCTAATAAAACTTTTTACTGACAGCACTAACGATGGAAGGTTAGCCATCTCTAATAGTTATTAGTGATGGCAGTGGCGATGGCCATACCGTCACTATAGTTATTAGTGATAGTATTAGCGATGGTAATTAGCCATCGCTAATGCTAAGTATTTTTTAAAATTAAATTTTATTATTATTAGCGATGATAGATAATTATCAATAATGGTATTTTATCATCGCTAATAAAAAATATTTTTTTAATTAGATTTTATTATTATTATTTATGATAATAGATACATATTAGTGATGATATTTTATCATTACTTATAAAAAATAATTTTTTTAAAATTATATTTTATTTTTATTAGCAATAGTAGATACTTATTAGAGATGACATTTTGCTATCACTAATAATCATTTTTATCGATGGTAAATAGCGACCAAAAAATCGACCATCGTAGAAACTAAAAAAAAATTTAATTATAATTATTATCAATTTTTTTAAAATTTAAATTTATTAGTGATGGCTTTGGCCATCACTAATAGTCAGCAATGCATTGTCAATATGGTATTAGCAATAGTAAAAACGCCATTGCTAAATATAGTCGCTAATTTTAAATATTTTATTATTTTTTTTAAATATGATATAATTTTAGAATTTAAAGTCCATCTTCATAGTTTATTATCTAAATAATTATCATTCGAGTATCATCACAAAAAATAGTCTTAATTCGATAGACTTAGCAATGTCGATCAATAAAATTTAATTTTGATGATCACAGATAACCACATGATGATCTGATAGATAGAGATCATTGATGGATCTAAAAACTTATAATGATAATTTTGATGATATTTATAAGATACCATCAAAATGTTACTTCAATTGGACATCATTATTATGATCAATTTAGCATGAAATTATTTGGATCGTTAAATAAAAAATGAGTGATCAAGAGGCCAAATGGCATCTGATTATAAGATAATTTTTTTAATAAATGATCTTTGCTACTACTTTAATTATTTATATAGTAGTGATTGTAAAATTCAAACCACGTATATATTAACAATCCAAAATTATATGTTTCTTAATACTCATTCTCAAAGTCCTTAAATAATTATACTTATGCTTTTGTAAGATCTACTTAACACGGATGGTTCATATATATGTAGTTTAGATTTTATGATCACTAGCATATAAATGATTAAAGTAATAGCAAAGATCATTTATCTAAAAAATCATCTTAATCGAACATAGTTTGGTCCTTTGATCACTCATTTTTTATTTAATATTCAAAATCATTTCATACTAAATTGACCATAACAATAATATCTGATTGAAGTAAAATTTTGATAGTATTCTATAAATGTCATCAAGATTATTGTTATAAGTTTTTAGACCTATTAATGGTTTTGATTTATTAGATCATCAAGCAGTTATTTGAAACTTTTGAAATTAAATTTTATTAATCGATAAGCTAGGACTATCGGATCGAGACAGTTTTTTAAGATGATACTCTAATAATAATTATTTAGATAATGAATAATAAAAATAAATTTTAAATTTTAAAATTATATTATATTTAAAAAAATAAAAAAAATTAAAATTAGCGATGATATTTAGCGATGGTGTTTTTGCTGTTGTTAATATGATATTAGCAACGCATCGCTGACTATTAGCGAACGACCAAAACTATCACTAATAAATTTAAAATTTTAATTTTTAAAATTATAATTATAATTATATTAACTAATTACCTCCATTTGCCATTGCTAATAATTTTAAAAAAAATATTTAAAAAATATTTTTTAAAAAATTATTAATATTAGCGATGGCTCTCTATTTTTAGTGATGAAGTCATCATTGCGAATACTTCTACCGATGGTATTAGGGATGGCCAATTTGCCATTGCTAATACTCTATCAATCTTTTTCTCTTCTCGCTATTCTCCTCCTATCGATGCCCAAAACCCCCTCAAAACCCTCCCCCTGCTAGACCCTCCTTTCCTTCCTCTCGCTCCATCCCTCCCTGCCCCATCCCTCCGACATCCCATAGCCCCAAGCCTACATCCCTCCATGCCCCATCCCTCCGACATCCCATAGCCCCAAGCCTACATCCCTCCATGCCTACAATCGCCCTCTCACTGGTGCCCAAACCCCCCTAACTCCCTTTTCCTCCCTCCCCACCTCATCCCTTCGATGTCCCATGGTCCCGAACCCGCATCCCTCCATGCCCGTAGCCACCCTCTTACCAACGCCCAAACCTCCCTTTCCTCCCTCCCCGCCTCGTTCCTCTGGCACCACGCAGCCTCGAGTCGTAGTGAGATGAAGAAGATCGATCGGAGATGTAGAATTTGGTGCGGTGCTCCCAAGCCTTGGAAGACCACGAGAGGATTCAAGGTGATGGCTCCAAAAAACTATGACAAGAGTGATCCTAGGGCTAGGATAGGAGTTATCCTAGGGTGGAGGTAATGTGTAGCCCTCCACGGGCTTGAGGTCTAGGTATATAGGACCTTGAGAGGCTTAGTTGGTACTTCAGAGATCTGGGATACAAGATGGAGTAAAAAATCAAAGCCAAGGCATAAAGACTATAGAGAAGGCAATTTTTGTAGGTTAGTTGGCTTAGTCTCAGACTGGATCGACTAAGTCTCAGTGGACAGGCCAAATAGAATGGTGCACGTTCGGGACTGTAGGCATGGCACACAATTGGACTGACTAAATGCCAGACTAAGCCGATCCAGTCTTAGGTTAGCCAACTCAGTACTGAGACTGAGCTAGCTCAGTGTGCGGGCAGAGACACACGGAAGGTCTATTTGGGGCTAGGATCTAAATTGATCCTAGGTGTCTTAAGATCTAATTTGAGAGGTCTTAAAGGGGCTAACTCATGTATGGATTGGGTTTAGATCTAGGAGATAAGAACATCATAGACATGGGTGTACATGGACTCGATAAGTGCTTTCATGTATTGAGTTAGCCTAGGAGAATTTTTTAGCTAGAATTTAGATTTATTAAGGTTCATATGATATAATAGAAATTCTAAGATATATAAATCAAGGTATTATAACTTTTATAATAGAATGGAATAATATAGAGCTTTTCTTCCAAAACTCTCTTCTCCCTTCTCTCTGGTTCCAATGCCAAAATCCTAGGCACCATCTTTTTCTCTCTTCTTTCTTAGATCTTCTTTAGTTTGCTGGATTAACAATCAGGTTCACTCAAGAGATCAGATCAACGACTGTGATTTCGAACAATCGTAGGTACAATAATTGGTATCAGAGCTATCGATTATTTCCAACAGGGGGTGAGATCATGATGACCACCAACCACCACTACCTCAAGCCATGATGGAGGACCTCCTCCTCCCTTTGGTTTCCTCGCAAAAGCCTGGTGGAGACTCCATTGTCAATGTTTTTTATGTTTCCTGCTCCCCATGCATCCTCCTTCTCGATATCCCGATCCCGTCAGTGCCTCCTACGCCACGACCCTAAGCCTACCACCTCGGTCCCTCCTCGCTCAAGCCTGCCGATGCCTCCTACATGGTCGCACCAACCCCCCTCATTCGTGGCCACCTCGACCCCACAAGCACCACCTACGTCATGGCCCCACCTCTCTCGTGGCCGCCCCAATCCCGTTGGTGCCATTTATGCTGAGGCCTCGAGCCTGCCAACTCGGCCCCATCTCTCCTATGGCCATCCTAATCCCATCGATGCCTCCTATGCCATAGCCTTGAGTCCGCCACCTCAGCCCCATCTCTCCCATGGTCGCCCCAATCCCGTTGGTGCCTTCTACACCACGGCCCTGCCTTGCTCATGGCCTTTCTGACCCCATCAATGCCTCCTATGCTGCGGCCTCGAGCTAGCCACCCCAACCCCACCTTGCCCGCCAGCCTCCTTGTGGCCCCATCCCCACCGACTTGACTGCATGGCCCCTATCTTGCTGACCCCAGCCTGCAGCCCCGACCCGACAACCCCTACTCCATGGCCCAATCCCTATGCCAGCATGCCTACTATTGTGAGTATTAGTGACGGCCTCTTGCAGGTACTTTCACCTTCTTCCTTAAGTACAATTCTTTCTACAGATATTCAAAAAAGAGAAAAAAATGGAAAGAAGTGTTTGGCATGAGGTATGATAAACAGGTGATACATTTGGCATGAGTTATGCTATGGTCTCTTTTTCTTATTCTCACATGATGTATTAAATCTGATGGGTTCAATATTATTTTTGCTTGCTGTATTCTTTTTGTTGCCTTCCTGTTTTCCCTGATGATGATCTAAATTTAATGGATATTGAAGGAAATGGCTCGACAAAATACTATGGTATCTTTTTCTTATTCCCATATGATGTGTTAAACCTGATGGGTGTTGATCGGTTTTGCTTGCTAAATTCTTATAGTTGCTTACTTATTTTACCACGATCATGATACATTTGGCACGAGGCATACAAAACAATTGATATATGTGGCATGAAGTATGTCATGGTCTTTTTTTCTTATTCCCAGATGATATATTAAACCTGATGGATGTCAATCAGTTTTGCTTGCTATGTTCTTTTGGTTGCCTTCTTATTTTTCCTAATGATGATCCAAACTTAATGGATATTGAAGGAAATGACTCCATAGAGATACTATGATCTCTTTTTCTTATTCTCATATGATGTGTTAAACTTGATAGATGCGATCGGTTTTGCTTTTAGCTAACAACAGAGGAGTTCTTTGTGATCTATTTGGCATGAGATATGCTAAACAAATAAAATATTTGGAATAAGATATGTTATATCATTTTTATCTTTTTTTTTTGTGATGGATTGAAGTTGATGGTTGCTGATTGGTTTTGTTTGCTATATTCTTATTGTTGCTTGTTTATTTTTCCTGATGATGATCTAAAGTTAAAAAAATTGAAGGAAATGGCTTCTCAAATTACTATGGCCTTTTTTTCTTATTGTTATGATATTTTATTGTTTAAGACATGTTGCAAAATTTTTATGATGGATGCTTAATTAATGTTGCTTGGTTTCGTTATATTTCAACTTGGAATTCATCATGTTGGGCATGTATCAATATAAAATCTTATGTTGTTGGAATTCATGATGTTGGAATTAATATTATTGGGTATGTATTTTGTTTGCTAATAAATTTAGCGATCGATTATAAAAATTAAAAATTTTAAAAAATAATTATAATAAAAAAACTAGTTGTTATGAAAATTTTTGTCGTAGGGGTTGACCCATGGGTCATCCTCTGACACAGAAGTCGCCTATGGGTCATCCCTTGTAGTAGAATAGAAATATCCTATTTCTATTTTTGGATGGTAGGATAGCAGGGATCAACCCTTTTTGTGTGCCATTAAAAAATTTAATTATAATTTTTTAAAAAATTTAAAAAATTATCAATGATGGCATTAGCGATGGCATGTGCAATCGCTAATAATTTTTAAATTATAAAAAAATAAGAAAGTATTAGTGACAGCATTAGAGATGAAAAATATCATCACCAATAGTTTTTTAAAATCTAAATTAAGAAAAAAATAAAAAATATTAAAGATGAAATTAGTGACAAGATATGCCATCGCTAATAGTATTTTAAAATTTTAATTATAAAAATAAAATAAAAAATATTAGCGATGGTACCTACTGTCACTAATTATCTTTATTAATGACGAAAGTTTTGCTATCGCTAATAATGATAATTAGTAACAAGAATTTATGCGATGGACTTTTACTGATGGCTTGTCATTGCTAATAGCATTAGCGATGATAAACCCCTTATTAGCTATGGCATTTAGCCATTGCTAATAATCAAATTTTTTGTAGTGTTACTTTTGTGCAAACCAAAGCCTGATGAAGAATTATATCTATACCTGGCAGTCTCACCTATAGCTATAAGCGTTGTCTTGATCTATGAAGAAAACAAAACTTGGCAACCAATTTATTACATCAGCCAGGTCTTGAGGGATGCAGAGATGAGGTATACGAGGCTGGAGAAGCTATTCTATGCCTTATTGATTATGGCTAGGAAGCTCTGCCCTTACTTCTAAGCTCACACCATAATTCTGTTGACAGACCAGCCGCTAAAGATAGTTTTACACCAACTTGATACATCTAGATAAATCGCAAAATGGACTATCGAGCTAATAGAGTTTGATATTAAATTTTGACCTCGGGCCTCAATAAAGGCATAGGTGTTGGCAGACTTTATGGTAGAATGTACAATCCTAGAATCTATGAAACCTGAGTAGCCGGAGGCAGGTCCCTCCAAAGTCAGAGTAGATCCATTTGAGCCAAACCCATCCGAAGTGGATTTCTGGACCATTCATGTCAATAGATCATCAAACTCTTCCAGCTTAGGCTTGGGGTTGATCCTTACTAGTCCAAAAGGAACTATCGTCGATAGGACTGGAAGTGGGCTCGAGCCAGGCCGATTTTGAGTCAGGCTTCGAGCTCAGTCCAAAATTATTTAGGCTGGATTTGGACAAAAAAATAGGATCCATTTTACTTTCGAGCCGGGCTCAAGCCTACCTTTGGCCCGGCACTAACCCGGTCCTGACCCGAGCCTGAAACCAAGCCTATTATCTTGACCCGATTATAACCACCACCCCTTGTGCAAAACCCACCCCCTCCCTCACTTCTCTAGTCCTGACTCTTGTGAAACCGCCTCCGCCCTCCCCTGGCCCCCCACGAAATCCATCCCCGACCCTCCCCTTGTCCTGGTGTGAATCCCCCGATCTCGCCATCCCTTCTCTGGTCCTGACCATAGCGAACCCCCTTCTGTCCTCCCTCGACCTCCCATGAAACCCACCCCTGGCCCTCTTCCTATCCCAGCATGAATCCCCCCCTTGCCATCCTTCGGCCTCAGTGCAAAACCCCCATCCCTCGGAGTAGCATGAACTAGGGCAAATCCCAAGTAGAACCTCCCTCCTCCCACTTCCAACCCTGGCCCTGGTGCAAAACCTCCCTCCCATCTGGGCCCTACCCTGGCCCCAGCGTGAATCCCCCTTCCCTCCATCGCACTCCATCATCGCTGCCCCCATCATCACCTCCCTCCCTCTATTGCGCTCCATCAATGTCACCATCCTTATTGTCACCCACTCCCTCCCTCAATCGTGCTTCATCATCGCCCCTCTCCCTCGATCGTGCTTCATCGTCGCTGCCCCCATTATCGATGAAGATGCAGGAGCCAACTGGATTGGCCCAATAGGCCTCGGGCTTGGGCTCGGGCCTGGGCTCGGGCCTGGGCTCGAACCAGGATTGGACCTATATTTTTTTAGAAAAATCAAGCCTAAGCCTGGCCCAAAGCTCGAAAAATTATTTTGGGCCAAGCTCGGGCAGGGATATGGCCCGACCTAGTTCTAGCCCTAGTCATCGAGGATGCCCTATGCTTCAAATTTTTGGCTATCAACAATAAAGCCAAATATGAAGCTTTAGCTATGGGGCTCAGGATCGCCAAAGAATTGGGGGTGGAACACCTGAAGGCTTGTAGCGACTTGCAGTTGGTGGTCGAGCATATTAGAGGAGATTTCAAAGCTCAAAAGAAAATATAAAGAAATACTTACAAAAAGTGAAGGACCTGGCTTCAGTCTTCATCAACATCGACATTTAGTGAATTCCAAGGGTGGAGAATTCTAGAATGGATCTTTTGTCCAAACTAGTGACCTTGGCACCAATCGATCTACCTAAAAGGATCTTTATTAAGGTTATCCAGAGACCTAGCATTGAGAACCTTTAACAGTATTGTAAGTGGACCACGAACCTAGTTGGATCAACTGTCCAATACCTCAAAGTAGGCACCCTTCCAATGGATCCGAAGGAAGCCAAGAAGATGAGGAATCAAGCATCCTGCTATATCCTCCAGAAGAGAAGATTATACAAAAGGTCATATTCTTTACTCCTTCTCAAGTGCCTACGACCATTCGAGCCTAATTATGCCTTATGGAAGGTACTTGAAGGAATATGCGAGAACCACTTGGGAGTGAGATCACTGGCTTACAAACTACTTTGATGGATTACTACTAGCCGACGATGTAGTAGGATGCAACTGACCTTGTCAGGAGGTGCGACCGGTACCAAAGGAATGCTAATGTCAAGTGATGATCGATGGCACTATTGATCCCCCATAAGCATGCGCCTTGGCCATTCGCACAGTGAAGGATGGATATTCTTGGGCTATTTTTCATGACATCAAGGCAACAAAAATTCCTGCTCGTCGTCGAAGATTACTTCACTAAATGGGTAAAAGCCAAACCACTCATGCATATCACTGAAGCTAAGGTGGAGGACTTTGTCTAAAAATTCATTGTATGCAGATTTGGCTTACCTAGAGTTCTAATCACAGACAATGACCATCAATTCTTCGAAGAAAAATTTGCCAAGTTTTGTGGGGATCAAAACATATCGCATCATTTCACCTCAGTGAGTCATCCTCAAGTGAATAGGGAAGCCAAGGTAATAAACCGAACTCTACTGCAAGGCATAAAAATTAGGCTCAATAGAGCAAAAGGTTCATGGATGGATGAGCTTCATCATGTGTTGTGGGCTTACTAAACTATTCAAAGAACTTCTACTAAGGAGACTCCATTCAACCTGGCATTCGAAACTGAAGCTGTAATCCTAGTCAAGATCGGACTACCTTCGATGTGGGTTGAAAACTTTAATGAGCAAAGCAATCTGGAGGAACTCCAAGCGAACCTCGATCTATTGGAGAAAACTCGAGAAAGAGCCTGGATCAAGATGATGGCATATCAACATAGAGTGGCTCGTTATTACAACTCTTAAGTCAGAGTTAAGCACTTCTGAGCTGAAGACTTAGTGTTGCATTTAGTGGAGATGTCCCAGCCGACCATACAAGATAATTTGACACCAAACTGAGAAGGCCCTTATGAGATGGAAGAGATTTTCAGGCCAGGGATTACCGACTAAAGCAACTTGATAGAACCTCCTTGCCCCAACCATGGAATGCTGAGAATTTGCAAATATATTACCAGTAATTTTGATTCAATATAAGAGCCCTATTTTTAAATAATGTTCTTTGTTTGAGATAATTTCTAGATAGTAGCATGCAATGCTCACAATCTGACATTGGTCACCCAATGAGATGTGATTAAGCCAAAAGAAATCTTGTCCTTAAATGAGGTAAGCTCAGAAGACCCTCGTTCTTAAATGTAAGAAGCCAAAAGAAATCTTGTTATTAAACAAGATAGGCTCGAAAGATCCTCATTCATAAATGAGGGAAGCCAAAAGAAATCTTGTTCTTAAATGAGGTAGGCTCGGAAGATCCTTATTCTTAAATGAGGAAAGCCAAAAGAAATCTTGTTCTTAAATGAGATAGGCTCGGAAGACCCTCATTCTTAAATGAGGAAAGCCAAAAGAAACCTCATTCTTAAATAAGATAGGCTCAGAAGACTCTTGTTCTTAAATGAGAGAAGCCAAAAAATAAAATCTTGTACTTTTGAACAAGATAGGTACAAAGAGAGAGAGAGAGAGAGAGAGAGAGAGAGAGAGAGAGAGAGAGAGAGAGTTTTGAGATGGATTCAATGCACTAGATTCATTTTGCATCCAAGCAATCATAGAGATTACAAAGCTCAAAATCAGAAAGAAACTTTGATTCTAAAAGAGTGCATTCCATTCGCAAGCTGAAATACAAAATAGAGTTACAACGTTGACGCTTAAAATGCAAACGACCTCATAGAGGCAACAACAAAAAAAAAAAGAGAAGAAAAGTTTACAAGAGATCTAATTAAGTACTCTAAGGTACTTTAGATGGCAATGATGTTAACAGAACGATATCCAACATGACTTATTCTAGACTTGAAGTATGATGTAGAAATAGGTCAACTTTAGGAAAAAGTCGTTCGACTAAATGCCCACATCAATCGAACCTAGCCTTACGTGCCATGGCTGAAACGTCACCCACCTCAAGAGTCATAGCATGCCGAATCATAAGTAGCAACTTCTCCAATCACTTGATTACCTCTTTGGATTCCTTTTTGGTTGCTATACTCTTTGTCAAGTCAGCGCAAAGTTGAATCAGCTCATCTTTGGATTCCTTACTAGCTGCTTCACTTAATGCCAAGTTAATATGGTGTAGGACCTGGTGTGGTGCTCCCAAGGCTTAGGGGAGCAAGGAAAAGACCAAGGTTTGAAGCCCATGAGACATTCATGGGATTCTAGGGCTAGTTTAGGCCCTAGGATGAAAGGCTGTCAGCCTTTGTAGGTTCGAGGTCTAGGAAATTTGGGCCTTGAGGGGCTAACCTGTATTGGGCTAGGTTTTAGTCCAAGGGTATGAGATGGAGTCAAGTCATAAGTGTACATGGGCTTAGATTAAGCTCAATCTCATTGGATTAGCCAAGAAAGTTTTAGGATTTGGATCGCATTGACCCTGTATATAAACATACATTATAATTTGATTTGACTAAGCAAATCAATATAAGCTCTTTTCTCCCTAAACTTTCTCTTTCATCATCTCTCTATCTCTGGTGGCTGACCTCTCTGGTATAGAAAACCCTAGCCATCATTTAGGGTTGAAGGAGGGAAGCCCAAGCCGGGCCACCCCATCATACTTCTCCTAGTTCGAGTAAGAGAAGGTCCTTATGGGCCACAATCTAATTCCCTGGATGTTCTAGGAGTTTGGGACATGCAAACCACCAGAATAATTGCTGCTCCTAATCTCGTCACTTCTCTAGAAGTTGAGATAAATGCCCCTAAGCAATCCTAAAAGGATTGCAAAGTAGATCAAAGGGATCTATAAGAAGGCTACTGCCCAGATATTTTTTTGCTGCAACTCCCTTGTATTTTAATGCCTCCATAGCATCAAGAGGGATCTCCATGCCCCTTTCCCCTACTGGTTAGAGGCTTCATCAAAGGATCTTCCGGATTTGAAAAGAAGAGTTTCATCTTTGAAAGAGAAAGGGTTTGAAAAAGAGAAGAAGTCTTGTGAACAATCTTCTACAAGTTGCTAAAATCTTGAAGGCTGATTTTGATTTTAAGATTTGTTGGCCATCAAAGACCTCCATGACCTCTTGTTGCTAGTTCCAAGATCACCACCTGAGAGGGAAAGATTCCAACATTTGGTATTAGAGCATTGGAGTTTGATTTGGTGGAGGAAAAGTCAGAGTTTTGTTTGGATCTTTGTAAGGTGTTGAATAAAACTTTTTCTAGAATAATTGCTTGATTGTTTGGTGCTTGTTCTTGTGATCTGTGTGGGATGGCATCTAGTAGCATTAAGATGGACTTTGAAAAGTTCGATGGCATGAAAAACTTTAGCCTTTGGTAGCAAAGAATGAAGGATCTATTAGTTCAGCATAAGATCTATAAGGTCTTGATTCTGAAAAGACCAAAAAAGATCAGTTTAGAAGATTAGGACTTAGAGGAGATAGCTTTTACCACCATTAGGATGTGCTTGGCTGATTAGGTTTTACTTAAGGTTTATACCGAAACCATGGTGAAGAGGCTCTGGAAGAGGTTAGAGAATATTTATATAGGCAAGAATATGATAAATAAGTTATGGTTGAAGAAGCAGTTGTATAGCTTAAGGATGCCCGAGGGGCGAGACTTGATGCTCATATCCAGAAGTTCAATCAAATTTGCTCAGAGATTATGAGCCTTGATATGAGGATTGATTAGAAGGATAGGGCTCTTCTACTATTATGTTTGCTCCCAGCATCATATGATGGTCTCATAACAATCCTAGTGTATGGAAAAGAGATCTAAAACTTCGAAGAGATGGTTGGAGTTCTCAGGTCGAATGAGCAGCAGGAAAAGCTATGTAAAGGGAGTTCAAATTCAAAGATTCTTACTGTAAATGAGAAGCAAGGGAGGCCTAAGGAGAGGGCTCGAGACAAGTCAAAAGATAGGTCAAAGTCTCGAAGTAATTAAAAGGCATGGAAGTGTTACGGGTATCATTAACCTGTTCATTTGAAGAGGAATTGCCCACTTCTGAAGAATGAGAAGGGGAAGGGCTTTTCCAAGGATGTTTCAACCAGTAGGAGTGGTGCACATTCATCTAAGGATAGTGGAGATAATTTACTAGTTGTATTAGATAGGATCACCAAATATGACAATCACTATACTAGATTCAGCCTATTCCCACCATTACACTTCACATCAGAAGTGGTTGGCTTCTTATGAAAAATCCAATGGAGAAAGTATGAGTCTTGAAGACAATCATCCATGTAGAGTTGCTGGTGTTGGTACTAATAGGATGAGGATGTATGATGGAGTCATACGGATACTCACCAATGTCAAGCATGTGCCGAAACTGAAGAAGAACTTGATATCTCTAGATTACTTGAAGAAATAGGGGTATGCTTTCAGTAGCCAACCGAACAGTAGATGTTTGAAAATATCCAAGGGGGTCTTAGTGGTGATAAGAGGGAGAAAACTAAGCAATAATCTATATAGGATGGAGGGCTTGGTGGTAATAGATAGTGTAGAGGTGCTTGCAGCAATACAGGAGGAGCAGTTTGTCTGCTAGCTGTGGTACTATCGGATGATTCACATGAGTGACCGGAGGCTCATGGAACTTAGCAAGAGGGGTCTGATTCTAGCACTTAAAAAAGAGGAGAACAACCTATGTAAGCCTTGTATCTATGGCAAAAAGTATAGGATAAGGTTTTCCAGCAGTACCAAGCGGAGTGAAGGCATTTTAGACCTACACCTATTTTAGCTTAGGGTGGAGCAAGATACTTTGTTATCTTTATAGAAGATTTCTCTAGGAGAGTATAGGTATATCTAATTAGAGAAAAATCAAAAGTATCTACCCGATTTAAAACCTAATGATCTTCATGAGATATCCATAGGGCATCAAGGGTTACCTACTGGTGGATCCTCATTCTCAGAGATCCATGATCAGTAGGAATATTATATTTGATGAGAAGAGTATTTTGAAGGAGCTAGAAAGTGCGGATGAAGCTAAAAAAGCTAGACAAGATAGCAGTAGACAGCATTCGCTATTAGGTGATGTGCCTTCAACTTTTACTTTAAATCATGTTTATTTTAAGATGGAGATGAGCGGGCATGTTCCCACACCTATGGAGGACCAACAATGAGATCCATCTATCTGAAAGGAGGTATAGAGGCAATCACACATAATAGACTTACAGGATAGTGCAAGGGGAGTGGCACTATACAAACCAAAGCATACTATTTGAAAATCGATGCGGTATGGTATTAATGAGACTATTTTATATACTCTCATCACTGTCAATAGAGATCTAGAGATATTTAAGAAGGACATGGAGAGTCTAGATCAAGAGTCATGGATGCAGGCCATGATGGAAGAGATGGAGTCACTAGGGAAGAACTGGACATGACAGCTTGTGGATCTACCCAGGGATGCTCGGGCCATTCGATCAAAGTGGGTATTCATAAAGAAGGAGGCACCAAGGCTCATTGGTAAGGGATACTCACAGAGATAGGGAGTAGACTACATAGAGGTATTTTCTTCGATGGTACGTCATGCCTTTATTCAAGTGCTGCTATCATTGGTGGCACGGCATCATATGGAGTTGGAGCAGATGGATATGAAGACGGTCTTCTTGCATGGAAGTCTTGAGGAGAGGATTTACTTGAGACAACTAGAAGGTTTCATGCAGTCGAGATCAAAGGAGAAGATTTGTCTACTCAGGAGATCCCTTTATGGCTTGAAGTAGTCATCCTACCAGTGGTATAAGAGGTTTGATGCCTTTATTCTAAGCATTGGATTTCATAGATGTGAACATGATAATTATATCTATATTAGATATATAGATGAGGATGATGCTCTGTATCTGCTTTTGTATATGGATGATATGCTCATTGCCAGTAGAAGTGCCAAAGCAGTAGATCGACTGAAAATTACTTTATCTTTGGAGTTTAAGATGAAGGACTTGAGCCCAGCAAGGAAGATACTTGGCATGAAGATTTGTAGAGATAGAAGCCAAGGCATCCTTGATCATTCACTTGAAGGTTATACTCAAAAGGTGTTAGAGAGGTTTTGGATGGACAAGGCCAAACCAGTTGGAACACCTTTGGCTAGTCATATGGCTCTTTCGAAGCAGCAGTATCCCCAGACAGAGGAAGAGGAGTACATGGATAGAGTGCCCTATGTAAGTGGTGTGGGAATTGTGATGTATGCTATGGTATATTGCAGGCTCGACATAGCATATACAGTGAGCCAGTTGAGTAGATATATGGCCAATCCTAAAAAAGAGCACTAGAAGGCACTGAAGTAGGTTCTTCGGTATCTATAAGGAACTTGAAGCCTTGGTCTGACTTTTGGACAGCAAGGAGGACTTGGGACAACTTCTAATAATTTAGGTGATGTTTCAGGTCCTCTGATAGGTTTTATGGATGCTAACTGTATAGACGATCGAGACACAAGGAGGTCTACTACTAGCTATGCTTTCAGCATGTATGGTGGTCCAGTTTCATGGAGATCTATCCTTCAACCAATCACAGCCTTGTCTATCACTGAGGTCGAGTATATTGGGATCACAGAGATAGCGAAGGAGGGTCTTTGGCTCAAGAGACTCATCATGGAGATGGGAGTAGAGCAGAAGATAGTGATGCTGTGCAGTGATAGTCAGAGTGTCCTACAACTAGTTCAAAACTCGGTCTATCATGCTAGGACAAAGCATATAGATGTGAGACATTATAAGATCAGAGAGTTAATGGAGGAAGGTGAACTCAAGCTGATCAAGGTTTACATGAAGAAGAACCAGGTTAATGCATTAACGAAGGTTCTTCAATGAGATAGTTTTCTTTACTGTATGGCACTGATGGGGCTAATTGACAGAATGGAGCTTGATAAAGCCTTGGGAAACCAAGGTAGAGATTGTGGTACCAGGTGTGGTGCTTCCAAAGCTCAAGGAAATAAGGAAAAGGATAAGGTTTGAAGCCCACGAGACGTTTAGGAGGTTCTAGATCTAGTTTGGGCCCTAGGGTGAAAGGCCGTCAGCCTTCATAGTTTCGAGGTCTAGGAGATTTGGGCCTTGAGGGGCTAACTTTTATTGTACTAGGTGGGTATACATGGGCTTGGGTTGAGCTCAATCTCATTAGATTAGCCAAGAAAGTTTTTGGATTTTGGTCACATTGACCCTGTACATAAACATAGATTATAATTCAATTTGACTAAGCAAATCAATACAAGCTCTTTTCTCCCTAAACTTTCTCTCTCATCATATCTCTCTCTCTCTAGTGGCCAACCTCTCTGGTGTGGAAAATCCTAGCCACCATCTAGGGTTGAAAGAAGGAAGCCCAAGCCTAGCCACCCCATCATACTTCTTGTAGTTCGAGTAGGAAAAGATCCTTATCGGCCACAATCTGATTCCCAGATTTTTCTAGGAGTTTAGGATGTGCAAACCACTAGAATAATTGCTGCTCCTGATCTCCTCACTTCTCTAGAAGTTGAGATAAATGTTCCTAAACAATCCTAAAAGGATTGGGAAGTAGATCAAAAGGATTTATAAGAAGACTGCTGCCCAAATTTTTTCTGCTGCAACTCCGTTGTGTTTCAATGCCTCCACAGCATCCAAGAGGGATTTCCATGCCCCTTTCCTCTACTGGTTAAAGGCTTCATCAAGGGAGCTTCCAAATTTGTAAAGGAGAGTTTCAGGTATGGAAGAGAAAGGGTTTGAAAGAGAGAAGAAATCCTATCAACAATCTTCTACAAGTTGCAAGAATCCTAAAGGTTGATTTTGATTTGGAGATTTGCTGGCCATCAAAGACTCCACGACCTCTTATTGCTAGTTCCAAAATCACCACCTGATAGGAGAAGATCCTAACATACAGAACTGGGTCAATTCAGCTCTATTTTTATTCAAAATTTTAGAAAGATCACCAGCAACATGCTAGACCAAGGACATCATACTTTCATCATAGCCAGCATTCAGTGCTTGTCTTATTCTGATTGAAATGTTTCTTTTCTCACTGGACCGACACCATGGATTAGTAACCTCCTTTTTGGCAAAGCACAAGTTGTGAGCTCAGAAGTGGCACTTTCAAATCTTAAAAACATGAGAAGATAGGTCATGAAAAGATGGGAGCGAGCTAGAAAAAGAATTAGTCTCAATAGTAAAGTTCAGAAACTGGGCTGGCTCACTCTGAGATCGAGCTGGCTCAGTTGGGAACTGGGTCAGCTAGGTCTCAAAGGAAAATTCAGATAGAGAACAGCATTTTTGGACTATTAATATGGTACACAATTGGGTCGGCTCAGTTTGGGACTGAGCTGATCCAGTCGCAGGTAAGCCAGCTCAGTCTGAAATTGGGTCGGTTTAGTTTTTGTGGATTATTATTTTATTTACATAGATTATTTAGATTTGGAGAGTTTTTCTATGAGCTTGGGCTTAACCCTTTATAAAGTATATATACTGAAAATAGGTCAAGGTTGTAAGAGTGCTGAAATATACTGAATAAAAATTTTTTTCTTTCAAAAATCTCTTCTTCTCTATTCTTTGATTTATTTGATCATGCTTTCATAGAGATCTCTAAGAAGTACTTTCTTATTGCTTGGCTAATCACCAACGGCCACGTCGATCCATGTGGAAAGAGTGCATATTTTCAACATTTGGTATCAGAGCGGTATTGCATGGAAGAAAGAAAGACACCTAGGATTTACTACATTCAGGATCTGTTTCACCAGATTTTATTCTAAAACTTCTAGTTTGCTTCATGGTTATCTCTACATTGAGGTAGAGATTGTTTACACAGAAGAACGATGATACAGAAGTTTGAAAAGAGGATCTAGGGCTAGTTATATCTTCTGTGAAGGATAGTTTTACTGGTGTGTGATCGTGAAGAGTGTTAGGGATCTGTTCTTGACTCATTTGAAGTCATGGGATCAAGTGAATTTAAGATGGATTTTAAAAAGTTCGACGGCAAGAAAAACTTTATCTTATGATAGCAAAGAGTAAAGGACTTATTGGTTCAGCAGAGGATCTACAAGATCTTGACAAAAGAAAGATCGAAAAAGATCAGTGCTGAGGATTGGAAAGAGTTGGAAGAAATTGCTTTTAGCACAATCCGAATGTGCTTGGTCGATCAGATTTTGCCCAAGATTTGCATAGAGACCACGATAAAGGGGCTCGGGGAGAGACTAGAGAACATATATATGGGGAAGAACATGACGAATAAGCTATGGTTGAAGAAATAGTTGTATAGTCTGAGGATGTCCGAAGGCGGAGATATTGTTGCACATATCCAAAGGTTCAATCAGGTGTATTCTGAGGTGATGAGTTTAGATATGAAGATCGACGAGGAGGATCGGGCATTGTTGCTATTATGTTCTCTCGTAGGTTCGTATGATGGTCTCATAACAACTTTAGTTTATGGGAAGGAGATCCTAAACTATGAAGAGGTTGTTGGTGTGCTCAGATCAAATGAGCAAAGAAAGAAGATCTGTAAGAAAGACTCTAAGTCTGAGATCTTGACTGTGAACGAAAGACAGGAAAGATCAAAGAAGAAGACAAGAGAAAAATCTAAGGGTAGGTCGAAGTCTCACGATCAGAGGAAGATGATATTGAAATGTTATAAATATCATCAACCTAGACACCTGAGGAGAGATTGTCCCTTTTTGATATCAAAAAAAGGGAAGACCAGCAAGGGAGATGATACAGCTTCTATGAGCAGTGGAGAAGATCTGCTAGTTATATCAGATGGATCCATAGAGTATGGTACTATGTGGATATTAGATTCAGCATGTTTGCACCACTATACTTCTCATCGAAAGTGATTTGCTACCTACCAGAAGGTTGATGGTGGAAGTGTCAGCCTTAGACATGATCATCCATACAAAGTAGTTGGAATTGGCTCTATCAGGGTGAGGATGTACGACAAGATCATTCATACATTATCAAATGTTAGGCATGTACCAAAGTTGAAAAAGAATTTGATTTCTTTGGGCTACTTGGAGGAGCAGGATTATGCTTTTAGTAGTCAGACTGGGAGTGGATGTCCAAAAATTTCTAAGAAAGCTTTGGTGGTGATGAGAGATAGAAGACTGAGCAGCAATCTTTATAGAATGAAAGGCTTAGTGGTAAATGATAGTGCAGAGGTGCTAGCATCGACATAGGAGGAGCAGATTTTATATCGATTATGGCACTATCGGATGGATCATATGAGTGACCATGGGATCACAAAACTAAGTAGAAGAGGTATGATCCCAGCCCTGAAGAAGGAGGGCATAGATCTTTATGAGTCCTGTATCTTTGGCAAATAGCATAGGATGAAATTTGTCAGAAGTATCAAGCACAGTGAGGGAGTGCTGGATTTAGTGCACTCAGATGTATGGGGACCAGTTCCTATATCAGCTAGAGATGGGGCAAAATACTTTGTCACTTTCATTGATGATTTTTCAAGAAAGGTGTGGGTTTATCTGATCCAAGAAAAATCAGAGATGTTTGCCCGGTTCAGAGCCTGAAGAGCTAAAGTAGAGAAGAAGTCAGAGAGACAGATAAAGTGTCTGAGGTCGAAAAATAGAGGGGAGTATACTAGCCTGGAGTTCAGGAGGTACTGTGAGAAAAATGGTATCAAATACCATTACATGGTGAGGATGACTCTCCAGCAGAATGGTGTCGCAGAGAGGATGAACCAGACACTGACCGAGAAGGTACAGAATTTGAGGCTGCAGACATCACTCTCAAAGTTCTTTTGGGGTGATGCTCTAACTTTTTCTTATTTTCTTGTGAATAGGTCCCCTCATTATAAGCTGAATGGAGGCATTTCAGAAGAGGTCTGGAGTGGAAAGAAGGTGAAGCTTGGCCATCTGAAACTCTTCGGTTGCACAGTCTATGCACATATGGAGGCAACCGAGAGGAGCAAATTGGATCTAAAATCTCAAAAGATGATATTCATAGGATATCTACAAGGAGTCAAGGTGTACCTGCTGTGGGACTCTCAGGCATAGAAGTCAGTGATCAGCAGGGATGTTATGTTTGATGAGAAGAGCATCTTGAGGAGGTCTGAGATAGATGAAACTAAAAAAATAAAGGTGAACAGTGGTGGCCCGTCAGAGAATGATGGCATGCAGGTTACATCCACTTACAGGAGTGTTCCTATTAAGGTGGAGCTGGGTAGAAAAGTATTATCTTAGATTAAAAATCAGCATGAAGGGCTGATAGTTTAAACAGATGTGCAGAAGCAGCTATAGGCATCAGGCAGAGATGCGCCAGTGGGTGTGACTTTGCACAAGCCCCAGCGTACTATTAGGAGACCGATCAGATATGATATTGATGAGATTATCTTCTATGCACTCATCACTACTAATGGAGATTTAGAGAATTATGTAAAGGCCATGGAGAGTGAGGATCATGATTCATGGATGCAGGCCATGATGGAGAAGATGGAATCACTTAAGAAGAATCAGACATGGCAGTTGGTGGATCTTCCAGAGGGAGCTCGACCTATTAGCTCAAAGTGGGTGTTCACAAAAAAAGAAGCACCTTCAGAACAAGGTGGAGTCAGATTCAAAGCAAGGCTGGTAGCAAAAGGATACTCACAAAGAAAATGGATTGACTATACAAAATTTTTTTCTCCTGTGGTGTGTCATACATCTATTCAAGTTTTGCTGTCACTGATGGCACAGCATAACATGAAATTGAAATAGATGGACGTGAAGATGGCCTTCCTTCATGAGACTTTGGAGGAAAGAATCTACATGAAGCAGCTAGATAGTTTCAGGGAGATGGGATAGAAAGAAAATATGTTTACTCAGAAAGTCTTTGTATGGCTTGAAATAATCTCCTCGTCAGTGGTATCGAATGTTTGATAGCTTTGTCTTGAGCTTGGATTTCAACATATGTGAACATGATTGTTGTATCTACGTCAAGAATGTAGATGAAAAGGATGCCTTGTATCTATTATTGTATGTAGATGATATGCTCATAGCTAGTAGAAGCATGGATGCTGTGAAAATGTTGAAAAGAGCATTATCATCTGAATTTAAGATGAAAGATTTGGGTCCAGCGGAGAAAATCCTTGGAATGGAGATTTATAAAGATAGGTGCAAAGGAGTACTCCATTTGTCATAAGAAAAATATGTCCAGAAGATTCTGAAGAGATTTAAAATGGATAAAGTCAAACCTATAGAGATGCCATTATCGAGCCATATGTCTCTCTCCAAGTTACAGTACCCTTAGTTAGAAGAGGAGAGAGAATACATGGAACGAGTCCTTTATGCAAATACTGTAGGCATTGTGATGTACACTATGATGTGCTATAGACTAGATATAGCACATGCTATGAGCACGGTTAGTAGATACATGGCTAACCCTGGGAAGGAACACTGAAAAGCATTGAAATAGATATTGAGATATCTACATGAAACAAGGAATTATGGTTTGGTGTTTGGTGGGAAGCCAGAAGGATTTAGAAAATAATCTATGAAGATGTGTGAAGATCCAGGTCCTCTGGAAGGATTTGTTGATTAAATTATGCTGGTGATCTTAATACAAGGAGGTCTACTATTGGATACCTCTTCTACATATATGGTGGACCGATGTCTTGGAGATCAACCCTTCAGCCAATCACGGCCTTTCTACCACAGAGGCCGAGTACATTAGGATAATGGAGGTTGTAAAGTAAGCCCTTTGGCTTAGGAGACTGATTGATGAGTTGGGAGTGGAGCAGAGTAAGGTTACATTATTTAGTGATAGTTAGAGTGCTCTGTTGTTGGCACAGAATCTAGTCTATCATGCGCGCACAAAGCATATAGACGTGAGGTACCATAGGATCAGAGAACTGATGGAGGAAGGTGAAGTAAAATTGATGAAGATCCATACTAAGGAGAATCAGTCTGATGCACTCACGAAGGTACTCTCCAGAGACAGCTTTCAGAGATGTGTGGCACGGATGGGTCTGTTGAGAAGAGATAAGTTCACAAAGACTTGGAAGCACCAAGATGGAGATTGTGAGCTCAAAAGTGGCACTCTCAAGTCTTGAAAATATAAAAAGATAGATCATAGAAAGACGGGAGCGAGTCGGAAGAAGAATCAGTCTCAATAGTAAAGTTCAGAAAGTGGGCCGGCTCACTCTGAGACTGAGTCGGCTCAGTTAGAAACTGGATCGGCTAGGTCTTAGAAAAAAATTTAGATAGAGAGCAGCATTTTTGGACTGTTGGCATGGTACATAACTGGGTCAGCTCAGTCTGAGACTGAGCGGACCCAATCGTAGGTTAGCCAGCTCAATTTGAAACTGGACTGACTCAGTTTTTGTAGGTTATAATTTTATGTATGTGAGTTGTTTGGGTTTGGAGAGTATTTCTATGAGCTTGGACTTGACTCTTTGTAAAGTATATATACTGAAAATAGGTCAAGATTATAAGAGTGCTGAAATATACTGAATAAAAGTTCTTTTCTTTCAAAAATCTCTTCTCTTCTTCTCTATTTCTTGATTTATTTGATCATACTTCCGTAGAGATCTTTAAGAAGTACTTTCTTGTTGCTTGGCTAATTACCGATGGCCACTTCGATCTATGTGGGAAGAGTGCATATTCCTAACACAAGTAGCATCAAAGGTTGACGATCTACTCTTCAATCGAATGCAATTGGTTCCAAATTTGGGTGACCTCCTAGGCGGCTCCATGCTTGGCCTCTTCAGCAGTTTTGTCAGAATCACACTACAAGAATCTAGACTATTAGCAATGGCTAACTATCATCGCTAATAGTCCTTCCGCCATCACTAATAGACTCACTGTCGCTAATCTCATCGTAAAAGCCAATCTAAATAACCTTTATTGCTAAATACCATTATTAGCAATGAAAAATCTAGCCATCACTAATAGTGCTATTAGTGATGAAAAGATTACATCGCTAATTATTTTTTAATTATTAAATTAAATTTAAAAAATATTAGTAATGATATTTTCATGGCTAATGCCATCGCTAATAATTATTAGTGATCAACAATATCATTGCTAATTCTATCTCTAATTTTTTAAATTTTTAAATAAAATAAATAAAATATTTTAAAAAATATTAGTGATAGCAAGCAATCATTAATGCTATTGCAAATAATTATTAGCGACAAAAACTACCATCACTAATATAGATGCTAATAATTAATTCTATTTCTAAAAAATTAATAATAATATTTTTAAAATTTTATTTTAATTAATCATAATAAATTATAGCTCCTAATATCTATTATAATTAAAATTTAAAAATAATATGATAATTAAAAATTAAAAACTAATTATATTATATTAAAAATATAAATTATATAATTTTTTTTATAAGTAGTATAAAAAAAATATAAAATATAAAAAAAATTAAGTTCGATCCTCATCATCATCCACCTCTTCCTCCTACTTTTTTTCAATAGCTGGTGGATGAGAGTCGGATGTCCCAGCATACTATAATAAAAAAATAAAATATTATTAATAAATTTTTATATGGAGGTGTATCTTTCGATATGGAGATATATCTTTTGATATACTCCTTCGATTCTTAAACAGATTATTTCTACACATTTCATTCGATGATACGGAGCTGTAGAAACCTCCGACCCATCGATTAGATGATTAGATTAATTTTTTATTCCTTAGATCTTCTTTTCGAACTTAAACCTAAATATATGAAGCTTCTAAATATGAAAACTTAAAACAAATAAAAGGGTTTAGTAATATAATTATCTAATATGATGGTTGAAACAACGAGCTCAGTTGGTCACATAGTTGTGGGTCCTGAAGAAGCTCCACTACCATATTGCGGATGGCATCTAGAAAGCTCTAAGATCACTGGCTCAAAAGCCTTTGCACGACTTTCTCTATGTGTGCATCACTCTAGGTCTAGGACGTTGAGGTCTATGAGAATGCTGAAGGGTATTGAGATAGTAGAGGGTCAAAGTTATGGTCGATTCCTGTGACTCAGCTCCTACCCACCCATCTAGTGGCACTAAGCCATCCCTCAAGGTCAAGGAGGGCTGAGAATATAGGTCATCACTGTATCTCTCGGCAATGTACACCACATAATGCATCTACATAGTTCAAAAATATATTAGTTCTAATATAAACATTAGATCCTATAACAACTTAATTAGTAAATAAAATTTAAAATTTTTATCATGATCTATTGCGACGTAGAATCTAAATAGTCACCAGTCCTCCTAGACTGATGTGTGGCCTGCCATAATTGCAACTGGTCTGGTAGATGATCCAGTTGCCATATCTATAATAAGTAAATAATAAAATTAAATTAATTAAAATATGCATATAAAAATTTTTATAATTCTAATGAAGAATTTTGATATTAATTTTTTACTAGTCTATCAGCCATAACATGTATGCCAACCAAGCCGCTTGTGTGCCTGATCGAATCCTACTAGATGATCTAGTTTTGTTGGGCCCTCTACCGCCTACTGGAGTACTCATCGCTGGAGGGTCGGCCATATGTCTGCCCACATCTAGTGATCCTTGAAGGACCTTTAGTCCGATGGTGATTCAAAACTAGAGTACTGGATGGCAGACTACTTGAGATTGTAGAGGTCATCTCGGAGTCTCCGATAGCCACCTCCTCAAAAGTCTGATGGCTAGCCTCCTCATCCTAGGGAGTCTCAAATTGGTAATACTCCTGTAAGATAGAAGCAAACATATATTAATATGTAACTAAAATACCAGTGTATCAGAAATTTAAAAATTAAACTAGTTTTGACATACTAGAAACATCACCCAAGCTGCATCATGAGCTTCAGATGGTCAGCTGGAGAACTCATTCATTGGCCTAGGCATCAAGCATTGAATGATGCTGGTAACCATATGAGATACTCTGACTCTCTAAACATGCTGTAAAATTAATTTTAAAAAATAAATGACTAAATTTTAAATATATTAATTGATATTGTAGTACTTATGAGTGGCTCTGAATGTGGATGAGCAGGTACCATGAGTCGGATGGATCCTCAACCATGACTGTATGTTTGGGAGCCGATCACTACTATGTGTGATTGTGGGGTCACTGGTGACCTTCTATCATCCAAACCTGAAAATAAAATATCTAATATAAAGAATGTTATATTAGTTAGCAAAGGATAAAATAACATAAATGAGAATATCTAAAGTATTAGAGTTTATCATTCAGTGTGAGAGGTGCAGAACCATGCAAGCTGGCCATATGATTGCTCTTTTCTTGAGAGCTCTATCCTTATCTGAAATGGTTTCGACCTCTGGAAGACATGATGTATAATCTCTGAAAATAAAAATAAAATCCAAAGCAAGCAGATAATCTAAAAATTGGTTTAAATAAAATATTCATCAAAACATAATAAGATGATCAAAATTTAACTCACATGTAGTAAAGATTATTAGTTAGCATCTGTAATATATCAGTAGAAAAATGATTCTCATCCAGCAATACATAATAATGTATTAGTCTATTGGTTTTCTGATTTAAACATTGTCTGATTCTCATCCAGCAGTACATAATAATCTAAGTATATGAAAATGTGAAGAAGGCTCAAATCTACCATTGAAAAATAAGGTTGCAAGCGGTTGTTTGCGATGTAACAGACCATCCAAGCTGATCCTGCATTGTAAGTTCCTCTGCACCTTTAACCATGAGATGGCTACAAGTGGTTGTTGGTGATGTAACAGACCATCCAATATTGACCATACAATAATAAGAATAGAAATGCATCACCTCTATTTAGGCGCATCTCGCACAAGTAGTCATCATAGCCTCTACGAGCCCTCGGCTACCTCCTTAAGCTACAAACTAGGAGTATAATTTTTTAAAAAAATAAAATAATAACTTAAAAATAAAATTCATATGCTCTTGCAACCTAGTCATCTAGCAAGCTCCAAGTCCGCATGCGAGGGATGCACATCCTGGCCGTCTCTGTTTGTAATGATATTCTTTACTTCTATGATTATGCTTTTGGAAATGTTACACTCTTAGTTCAAGGATGGGCTTGTTGTTCTTATAAGAGATGTGTCAATAGAGAAATATTTAATAGAAATACAATAGGTATCCATTTATATAGGAGTGGATTTATGCCAAACTATAAGCATTGGTACCTACATAGGAAGATGTGGGAGACAATATGCACGGACGGGAGGCTCTACTTATCCAACACATTTGCTGATATGCAATAGCTTAATGATGACAGGCTCGAGTAGATGATTAGCACATTTGGTAGGTTTGATCTGGTTATTGATGGAAGTCCATGTAATAATCTTTTAGGTAGTAACCATCATAGTCATAATGGCCTATAGAGGTTGCTATAGCTATAGCCTTACTTAGCCTCTAGGGGATAGCAATCTTATAGAGGATAAGCATGGCTATAACCATAGCAATCTTGTAGTCCATCATGACTATAATGGTTGCAATCTAAAAGATTATTACATAGACATCCACCAATAAATAGATCAAACAACCAAATATGCTAATCATCTACTTAAGCCTATCACCATTAAGCTCTTGCACATCAGCAAGGTCTTGGACAAGTAGAGACTCTGAAGCTCTTGCAATTATCTTCCGCATCTCGATCCCCATACAGGTACTAATGCTTATATTTTGGCATAAATTCACTCCTATATAAATGAGCAACCATTATATTTCTATCAAAAATTTGTTTATTGACATATCTCTTACAAGAACAATGAGCCCATCCTGAAACTAAGAGTACAGCATTTTCAAAAGCATAATCACAGAAGTAAAGGACATCATTACTAACGAAAATGTTAGGATGTGCATCCCGTACATGCGGACTTGGAGTGTGCTAAATGACTAGGTCGTACGAGCACACCGTAAAGACATCCAAGAAAATCCCATCCTAGAGTCCGACCCAAAAATTTAAAACTAATTAATTTAAATATTATTAATTCAAAACTATTTTTTTAAAAATTAACACCATAGGTATAAGCGTGTAGGGCACACAAGGGCTAGATGCTAGCTGGGATCCGAGGCCCGAGCATGCACGGCATGCCCCGACTCTATGTTTATAATGCTGACCAGCACCTTCCTTCGGTCTGAGCGTGCAAGGCGCATAGGAGCTGGATGTCTTGGATGCTAGCTAGAATCCAAGACTTAAGTGTGCAGGGCATGCCTCAGCCCGTGTTTGCAATGCTATGCGGACCTTCACTCAGTTCAAGTGCTCTGCATGCCGAGACCCTAGCATACAGGGCATGCCTCGGTCTCATATTTGCAATGCTGTCTAGACCTTCCCTCGGATTAAACATTCTACATGCCAAGACCTAAATCCTGTACTACTTCTAATCAAATTAATAGTTAATTAATTATTTTTTAATATCTAATTATGTTTAATTAATATAATTTAAATAAAAATTAACTTTTAGTGATGGTATTAGCCATTGCCAATACCATCGCTAATACTTACAATAGAAGGCAGGCTACTATACAAGACTGAGGCATGGACTAGCATACAGGGATTGAGGGTGAGGAGGCACGGGCTGGTGAGAAAGGACTAAGACTCGGGGAAGCGGTTGTAGAGCTAATATGCATATGGATGGGAGCTCGGGGTTGAGCCACTAGGGTAGGAGCCATAGGGTCGAGGCCGTAGGTTGGGGATGGTGGGGCAGGGGTTGCAAAAACAAGGGTGTAGGGATGGACTAGGGGAGGGAGGGCAGCTGAGAAGGTGGGTGGCTAGAGGCTCCTGATCGAAAGCTTTAGGACGATCGGGGGACTGGGCCGGTGTAACTGAGGGGAGGAGGCCAGTGGCTCGAGGAGGCAGCTTTAGATAGCGAGCTAGGAAGAGGCGGGCTGGGGGGGAGGTGGGAGGCAGTCAGAAAGGTGGAGGCAGTTGAGGGCTCATGGTCAGGAGCTTGGGGAGGCGAGTGGGTATAGCCGGGGGAGGAGGCCGGGGGCTCAAGAAGGTGAGCTGGGGAAGGTGGAAGGTGGCCAAGGGCTTGGGGAGGTGATTATGGAGAGGAAAGCCAAGGAAAGGCTAGTCGAGTGGAGTGGGAGGCAGTCGGAGAGGTGGAAGTGGTCGGGGGCTTGGACAGGTGGCTGTGGAGAGGCGGGCAATAGGGAGGCAGGTTAGGGGAAGGTGGGAGGCAGCCAGGAAGGTGGGAGGTAGCTAGGGGCTCGAGGAGGTAGTCAGGAGAGGCAGGGTTGGGGGAGGCGAGAGGAGGCCGAGAGCTCATGGCTGGGGGCTTGGGGAGGCAGCCGAGGGCTAGCTCGGAGGCGCCCTATGCATCGAGGGAGGCATCAAGGGCTCGGAGAGCGAAAGGTTGGGAGCTCAGGAGGTAGGCCAGGTGCAGTCGAGAGGCGACGACTATGGGGCTCAAGGAGGTGGTCAGGGAGAGTGGGGGGTGGGGACCGAAGGATGGGGAGAGGGGGTGGCAGTGGGGAATAAAAATGTAAGATGGGTGGAAAAATGAAGGTGCATGATGGGATGTGGAAAAATGATGATAAAAAATTATTAGCGATGGCAAATTACCATCACTAATAATATTTTTTCATCGTTAATAATACAAACTTACTAGCGATGGCAAAATGCCATTGGTAATAATTTTACCCTCACTAATAATTATATTTTTAAATTTAAATTTATTAGCGATGAAGATCTCGATTGCTAAAGTCATCGCTAATAATTATATTTTTTAAAAAATTATATTTTAATATTAATTTTTTTCTTCTAGGTCATTTTTTGGGTGGTTAAAAATCAATATTAGATTTTATTAAATATTTGAGCTTAATTAATTTATGGATCAAGTCCTAATTGATTTAAATTAGATTTAATTTAACTAGGCTTGACTTAATTTGAGGCTAATTAGATTTTAATATTTCAAGTAGAACTTGAATTTAAAGCTTAATTAAATTAGGTTTGATAGGATTTTGAATTAGATTTGAATCGATTCAAATTGGATTCAAATTTAATCTAAATTAAAAAAAAAATTATTCTAATTTATTTAATTTAGATTAAATTTAATTAGGCTTGACTTAAGTTTAGGATAATTGGATTTTACAATCAAATTTGGACTTGGATTCGAAGTCTAATTAAATTAGGTTTGATAGGATTTCGAATTGAATTCGAATCAGATTCGAATTGAATTCGAATCGAATCTAAATTAAAAATCATCTCCTTCTAATTAATTTAAATTAGTTTAAATTTAATTAGAACTGACTTAATTTGAAAGTAATTAAGTTTTGCTATTCAAGTAGGACTTAGATTCAAAGTCTAACTGAATTAGGATTGACAAGTTTTTGAATTGAATTTGAATCAAATTCGAATTGGATTCAAATTGAATCTAAATTCAAAACTTATTTTTTTCTAATTAATTTAAATTTAATTTAATTTAATTAATTTTGACTTAATTTAAAATTAATTAAATTTTATATTCTATGTATGACTTGGATTCAAAGCTTAATTGAATTGGGTTTGATAAGATTTCAAATTGAAATCGAATTAGATTCAAATGGAATCATGGATCAAGTCCTAATTGATTTAAATTAGATTTAATTTAAGTAAGCTTGACTTAATTTGAGGTTAATTGGATTTTATAATTCAAGTAGGACTTGGATTTAAAGTCTAATTGAATAAGATTTGATAGAATTTTGAATTGGATTTAAGTTGAATTTGAATTGAACCCAAATTAAAAATTATTTTTTTTAATTAATTTAAATTAGATTAAATTTAATTAGGCTTAACTTAATTTGAAGGTAATTAAATTTTACTATCTAAGTAGGACTTGGATTCAAAGTCTAATTAAATTAGGATTGATGGGATTTTGAATTGAATTCAAATCGAATTTGAATTGAATTCAAATAGAATCTAAATTAAAAATTATTTTTTAAATTAATTTAAATAAGATTTAATTTAATTAATCTTAATTTAATTTAAGGTTAATTAAATTTTATAATTTAAGTAAGACTTGAATTCAAATTTTAATTAAATTAGGTTTGGCAGGATTTTGAATTGGATACGAATCGGGTTCAAATTGGATTTGAATTGAACTTGAGTCATGTTCTGAATTATTAGCAACGAAAAAGGATGGCCATTGCTAATTTCATCGCTAATAATATTTTTAAATAAAATTATTTTTTAATTTATATTTTTAAAAATTATTAGCGAATATAGGATTTTTGTCGTTATAATCAAAATTTGCCATCACTATTAATTATTTTATTATAAAAAATTTAAATAATTTTAGCGACGGCTGTTGCCATCACTAATAATTAAAAAGCCATTGCTAATAGGTTATTATTAACGATGTCAAGATTTTCATCTCTGATAAACTAAGTTCACCATCGCTAATAATTTTTTAATATTTAATATTAAAAAAAATTATACTTTTAGCAATGGCATTTTCTGTCACTAATAGTATTAGCATGGTAATTTTTTTGGTCAATGTTGTGGTGGCTAAAATGTATTATTAGCGACAGAATTTATTTCCATCACTAATATTCAAAATTCTTATAGTGTCAATGTATTGCTTTGAAGCCAAAATTCTCTCTCATGCCAAATGAAGTTTATTCTAAAGCCAAGCAACCTTTGCTACGGAGCCCCATGTCTTTTCCTCGGCAAGCTTTGCCAACCAACCACAATCCTTCTTCAATTGGTTTCTTTATGCTGCATACACCTTAATGTTATCCCGAATGACTGATCTCAAGCACTTGATCTCCATAAAGGCCTTGTCAAGACCTTTCTTTGCTTTCAAAAATTTTCACCTTACTTTGGCTATCTTTTTCTTCGCCTACTCAGCTTTTTTCTCAAGAAACTCAAGACAAGCCTTAATTGGTATATCTTGAGGGAGGGGATTGGCTTGAAGATATATAGACGAGCGGATAGAACTTTCACATTGACTAAACATACATGCAATAATCAAGAAACTAAAGAAATTCCAAAGGTAAAAGAAACTTCTTTTTCACTGATTAAGAAAGTTTTTACATTAACAAAGAGTAAAAGCAAAAAATACAAGGCAAAAGTTAGGTCGTAGTGACCTCAGCTTAAGGGCTGGTAGAAGAGCTCGGAGCTGCATTCGCTAGCTACATGGATCCTTCAAAGGTGATGTCAAAGGAAGCTGGGCTTCAATAGAAAGATTTCTAAACACCATTTCAGCCACTTCACCCATTTGAAGTCATTCCTCAACTGCTATAGCAGTAGAGACCTGCTAGTCGCTATCAGCAATGCCTTCCTCTAGGAAAGAGAGATCGAGGTCTGAAAAATGGGCTGAGATTTTTTGGCATGTGTCCTCCTGTCCAGCGATAAAAGCTTCCATGCTGAATTATATTTTTTCAGCAGAGAACTCTTTCAACTCTCTGAAGGTTTCCACTGCTAGCCGACCTGCATCCATGATTTTTTCCTCCATCTCCTTCTCGACCTCAGTGATCTTTGCTTATGCCACCATCCTCTTCTTCTTCTCTGAGATCAGGTCATTCTCCATTTTTGTCAGCACCTCCTTTAAGCGCTTGACTTCAGATTCAGCTGCCTACACCACCAACCTAGCCTCAGTCGTAGCATTTTCTGCTTTGACTGTGGTAGCCTTCGCCTCCTTGTGTTTCTCCTAGATAACCATGGCCTCATCACGAACGTCCCTTATGGTATTGACGAAAAGGGACACATAATGGCTCATTTGAATCTAGAGAAAAAGCTTGTCAAAAAATAATAATAGTATATTTTGATGAGAAGTGGAGCGAACATTATCTGGATGGTGGTGATGATGGCCTTCCTCTGCTATTTTCTGAAGCTCACCCTTTTCATCCTTGTAAGGTCCTCATCAATGAGACCCACTTCAAACACTTCACGATCGATCTTCGAGTCTTCAAAGGAAACAAGCTACAAAGATGAGGAAGAATCCAATCTATCATCGGAAGGCTTAGTAGATACTGACTTGCCCTTCTCAGCTTGGGTCGCTCCTCAGTGACCTCCAACTTGAGGAGGTTGGAGTGCTGCATGTTGGACCATCCTAGTCGAGATTGATGATGCCAACACTACTTTAGTTGGGGTGGGAGGAGTCCTGGTGATGACGTCAAGGTAGTCTCGGCAGGTTTTTGCTTCTTTTGAGTCCTAAGAGTCATCAAGGCCTTCCTCTTCTGAGCCACACTCTTCTTCAACTCTTTGAGTTCATCGGGCCTCATTTCTGCACCAGAGCAAAATGAGCCAAAATCAAGATGGGATGGAAGACAATGGAAAAAATTGGACCAAGTCTCACCTTTGGGATCTATCGGACTCAAACCTATATTAAAAAGGATTTGCTCGGACAAAAGTTGCTTCAAAATAGAAATTTTATACTCTTGTAAAATTTGAAAGCACTCTATGTCCTTCTTCCCTAAGATAGGAATCTTCTTCATCACGGAGTCCCTCAACTAACCCCAATTCAGTATCATCTAGCCCTTGACAGCAGGATCTAAAATAAATAGGAACCATTCCTTCCATCCATAAATCTAGGAAAGAGCCCCTTTTATTAGAGAAGGAACCTCTCGCTGGGAGGAAATACACCACCAACCCTCCGAGTGAGGATGGCTCTTGATAGTGAAAAAAGATCGGAAAAGAGAGATGGTCGGGTTAACCTTAACTAGAAAGTAAGTGGTCAAAAAGCCGATGATGAATCAAAATGAATTAGGGACAAGGGAGAATAGGAAAATGTTGAAAAAATGAAAACGATTGATGATGAAAGAATGAAGAGAAATTTTGAGCCCAGCTCAGAATGCCTCCTTATAGAGTCCGAGCCGACTTGGAGGTGGGGCGCAAATACGACCACTTGGCCCCAACAACTCAAGCTCAAATTTGGTAGGAATCCCAAACTGGGCTCAGATCAAGCTCAAATCATCTGAATCTAATGAAGACTTAAAGGTACCCGACTAATAAGGCTAGATTGACCCTACATCTATTACCTGACTCAACAAAATTCTCTCTTAAGGAAGACAAAGAATCCAAGGATTAATCTTCGATAGAACTCCTAGAGTTAGCCATGGAGAAGATACAAGAAGATCAAAAAGGCAAAAGAAAGAAGAAAAGAAAAGAAGATAAAAAGAAGAAAGAGCAGAGGAGGAATGGCAGGAGTAAAAAGGTTAAAGGATCAACCTACAATTGCGCGAGCGGTTAAAGAGAGAAAGAAGATGGAGAGGGCCCTGATGGTGACCGAAAGAAAGGAAAGAGATCTCGATGGCGATCGGAAAGCACGAAAATATAGAGGAAGGAGGACCAACAGGAGCCCTCACAAGCCGAGCGGAGAGAACAAGAGGAAGAAGGAATAGGAATGCTTAATAGTGAAGAACAATAGCACTGCTTATAGATAGAAAGTGATGGGTATGGTTGGATTTCAAATCACCACTGATTATGAATTTTTTGACATGTGGTATCTTCCCATCGGGCTAAGCATATTGTCAACCATTTTATTTCAAAAAAGACATGCCCAAACAATGCCAGCTATCTTTTGAATTTAGAGCTTCCTTATGATTGCCTTTTGGCACGACTTCTTATCTCTGGCGGAATCCATAGATATGTCATTTCAACTGAAAAGATACTACTATTGATTTTTGGCACTCTCAATTTCCTATACTTACTTCATTTGAGCCTACTTCAGCTCAAACTCAAGAGTAGAAGAACAAGTGTTGGAGGTAAAATAGTCCTTGCTCAAGATTTCAGAACTTAGAAGCTTCATATGGAGACTTAGCGGTGACCTCTACAAATGCCAACCTATCATTGGTGTCAACTGACCCCTCTTCGGCCTACTAGAGTGAGTCGCCACCCCCAAACCATTACTTGCCAACAGGATTGATCAATGTCAATCGAATTATCATCGGCATCCACCGACCCCCATCGATTTCTAACTAGCTCAATCGGATCAAATTAGTACCTTCACTGCTTTTCTCCTTTGCCGATCTATTGTCAGCATCTGACCCATCATCAAATCTCGCAGCCCTATTGTCAGTCACTAGTCTCAATTATTGGTCGTTGACATCTCAATTATCAATGCTGTCAGACAGCTATCATCCTTCGCTGACCCCTCTTCGGTGTAGCCCGACCTATCTTGGGCTTGCAATGCATCACCAATCGAAGGATCAGTCCCTCATTTCTCTCAAGTTAATCATCGATCCATCTTTGGATGGCTTTCGGCCAGTCTTCGATCTACTGCCGACCCTACCTCATCTCACTAATTCAATAGGCAATCCTAGTTAATCCGAAGCTCTCTTTCAAAATCAAGCGATATTTTTCTCAACCGACCATGATCCGGATTATAAGACAATCGTAACTGTCTAATCCCGTGAATATCAGCCACAAACATCACGTGTGATGCTCGATTCGATTGAAACTACCCGCAAATAGCTTCCTATGAACAGCTCCGATCCCTATTTATAAGTAGGAATCTCAACGGGATCCTCAAATATGAAAATTCTATCATCTTATGTGCTCAATTTCTATTGAACAAAATATAACTTGAGTATTAGAATATCTCCATCGGAATCAGCTCTGATCAAGAGTTTTTACAGATCTCGCTAGTGGGATAGCCAGCGCCGCCCACTCTAGCTACTTTCAGTAAGGATTAAAATTCTACAGCAACAAGCCCAAAACTTAAAGCATGTGAATTTCTATTATTAATCTAGATTATTAAAATTAAAAGGACTAAAGGATGATACAGTTGAAAAGGGCCTCCTTAACTTTACCCAAGTTAATATTAGAACATGCATGACACCTTGACCCCAGCTTGACAACTAGAAACCCACCAAGACATCCATCGAAAAGTACTGCCGCATGCGTGGACGACCGTGACCGCATATCCATGAGGAAAACTCCATCAAAGCTTGTCAAAATTGTATGCATCAAGGTCTGAGGGAATTTCCCTTCTCTCAACCAACGGCGTTATGTTGGAGACCAAGTTCCCGGTTGTGGACTGATGGGCTCCATGTTCGCACGTGCTAGGACCCATGAGCGAATATTCCCTTTTAGAAGTCACGACACAGTCTCCTCAAAGCAATGAAGCATCACAATTTCCAAAAGATGGAACCTTGAGACAGGCAAGGAAAGCTTTAGTCATCCACGCGAAAGAGACTAGATTGCCATATGAAAGATGCGATTACCACAAATTTAAGATAGCACTGAGAACATGCATAGAAATAAGTTCAAGAATGGGTGACAACATGTTAGTGATAAGATTAGACATCTTGGTATCGAATTTTATATAGATATTATTTTATTATAGTATTGTTACACCTAATAAAAAGGATTGATTCGGTATCACATATTAATTTGATACTGATATGATATGATTGATATATATTAAATTAACTAGTATGGCAATTCTTATTAAGGAGGTTGTAACGGATTTTTGGTATGATTATAATGAATGATACATGGCCCGTTTTACCATCGTCTTCTTCTTCATTTCATTTTCTGAATTCTATTTTATTTTTCTTATTTTTTTCTTTTTTTTATCTCTTTCTATATTTATTTTATGATAATAAATTATGAGATATTTTTCATTATTTTAATAATAATAATTATATATATATATGACATAACCGGCGTCCATCTCTCTGGTGTTCTATGCTCGTTATCTACTATTTAATTAATGGTGTAATGGAATGTTGGAATATCCCTTTCTCAAGACACGATAATACGAAGACTAAGACCCTTGCTGTGGACCACCACAGAAAGAAGAACCTGGGGACGAGGCTTGGCAGCGTAGGTAGCCATGTGCTAGGGACCAGTTATTTAATGGATATTCCTTTCTATTAGTCATGACATTACGGACTCCAAAGGTGGAACAAATTTAAAAGATGAGCGAGAAGATGACGTGACGTTGATACGAAAGTTGATGCTGGGCATGGCTGGATCAAAAAAAACTGCCCTAAAATGCAGACAAGCTTAAAGCCATGAGAATTTAATATGCACCGTACATCTGGCAATCTTAAACCGTATATAACGATGATGATGCATGTATAATGTTTACAGATTTTACGATCCAAAGTTATGGATAGCTGAACTAGAAGCTCAAACCAAGGTTAGAATTCTTACTAAATTATTCAAAAGTTAGCTTGTGTTCAGCTTGAATTCACTCGAGTTAGCTCACCTTATAAGCGAGCAAGCCAAGCTCCGACTGGTTGGACATAGCTTGATCAAATTTGGCACAATTTAATTTAAAATATAAAAAAATAAGTACTATATATTAAAATATAATATATTATTAATACTAAATTTAATTTTAGTTATATTTGTTTAATGTAAATTAGTTTAGTACATGAAAAATAGAATAGACTTTTAATAAGGACGTACTCTCTAAAGACATCAAAATTCAAATTTTTTGGTAGGTTGGTAACTTAATATCTATTGCGGAAAGAAAGGGCTTTAAAAGAACTTTAGAGCTTCAAAATTCAATTTGATTGAAGTTTCTTTGAAATTAGAGCTTATTGGTTGGATTAGATTTTTCTTTGAAAATTAGATCTAATTTAAGTAGTTTTCTATCAAAATTGGATATTATCTCTATTGCCCTACTTGAACAGAACACATAGGTCCAAATTAAAGGCAACAAAGTCTTTACTGATGTACTTCCAAAATGGTGAGATCTTGATTTACTAATGTACTTCCAAAACGGTGCGACCTTGATTGGTGATCTTCTAACATGCATTGCAAGCTTGCAGCATCATTTGAAAGAATGTTGTTCTGGCTTCATGGCGTATCAAGACAACGCCTTCATTTGCTGGAGGTGATGATGACCAGGATGCATTATTGACATTTCTAGTCACCACGATAGAAAGTCTAAGCTTAAATGATTCAACCAGTTAAGCTTAGGTGGCATTTGGTTGAGCGGAGTTGAGGCCCGAAGTAGGAAGGAGAATTGATGACTCCCATTCTAACTATTTTGTTGACGAGGATTCATTCAAATTATGATTTATAAGAAAATTTTATTCTTCTTTTACCTGAATTTCTCTATCCCCAATCTCTCTCTTTCTCTCTCTCCCCTTGGATTGGATTTTTTGATAAAATTAATAAATAAATTGGGTAGGAAAGGGGAAAGAAGGAGATTATCATTCTCTCTGATTCTAATCCATTCTAGCATAAATTATCTAAATTAATAAAATATATTTAATTTTAAATTCATAGATGAAAATGATTAATTTTTGAAGATTTTTAGTTGAAGGATAAAAATAAAAATTTGAGTTAATTTTGATTTTTATAACCAAACAACAATAATAAGAATTATTCATTTTGATTCTGATTTCGGTTATAAACCAAACACTACATAGGATATAGACATTCTGATTTTCATTCCAATTCAATTTAATTTTAATTTTGATCACAAATCAAATATATCTTTAAAATTTTTGCAGATTTGATTGGCTGCCGATGATCGCTATATTTGAGGAGACAATGCCTAAACGTGCATGACTGCAATGGTATATTACTGCAACAGTATATGTATATTTTGGATAGCAAGTTTTCTTTAAAACCTAACCAGAAGAGATCTTCTAAAATTGATGACATTTTCTATTTTTTGTTGAGGAAAATTATGATTTTTTTTTTAAAAAACGATGCAAACATTGAATCATTCGTACATGGGAAACCTCAGTTCGATGTATGGAAGAAAAGGTAAGGATCAGGTATTTCTGCCTCTTGACAGAATCCTGTTGTATCTTTTGCGCCAAACAATGACTCACCTATCCAAAATTGGATCATCCATTACTTGCTTTGAAAGCCACGCAGATGGATGAATGGGATTGCTTGTGTGTGGTGGGTGATTCAACCGTTGATGGATTCGAAGGAAGATGAATCTTTCTTTCCTGTAATGGATAGTGTTTCAGCTTTCATGTGAATACATATATATATAGAGAGAGAGATCAAAATAGACTGGACTCTGCTCGATCGAATTTTAATCTATATTCGGTCAGATTTCGGATCGTTAATCTACAGACATACGTATCAAAAAATGCATCTAAAAAGAAAATAAGCACATGTCTGCATCTGAAAAAAAATTTTAAAATTTTTTAGACACCTAAAGACGCCTTCAGGCCAAAAAAAATAAAAAAAATTTTAAAAAAAAAAACCCTGCATCTGAATAAAAAAGCTACAGAACAAAATGGCTCCTATAGGTGTAGGTGCCTTTAAGCACCTTTTCTTTTTTTCTTCTTTCTCAGGACGTTTGAAGGCACAAAAAAAAAACTAAAAAAAAAATTTTTTCAGATGCAAGCATGCGCCAGTTTTTTTTTCAGGAGTGTGTGTGTCCAACAATTGAAAATTCATCGGATATGGACTGAGATCCGATCGAGCAGAGCCCAATTCACCTCTGAGATCTGGTCGAATAGAGCCCAGTTCACCTCTCTCTCTCTATATATATACACACACACACACGTATACATATATATATATATATATATATATATATATATATATATATATATATATATATATATATATATATATATATATATATATATATATATATACATATAGACACACGCACGCGCGCACATATACATATATATATCTATGTATATATATATGTGTGTGTGTATATATATACATATACATATATATGTATATACATATACATATATATATATATATATACATATGTACATATATATATATATATATATATATATATATATATATATATATATATGTATATGTATGTATGTCTGTATGTATCTGTATGTATGTGTATATATGTATATATGTATGTATGTATGTATGTGTGTGTGTGTATATATATGTATGTATGTACACACACATATATATATACACTGTTGGTGTAGAAAATGGTATTGATGTCGGAGTCACTGGAGCTGAAAAAAATGAGATTGCCGATGAGACCTATAAGATAAAGTCCAAATTGGAGGTGGATGGCTCCGATATGACCCTTCGGTTTGGACTTCATCTTGTAGGTCTCATCGGCGATCTCGTCTTTTTCAGCTCCAGCGACTCTGGCATCTGCACCAACAGAATTAACGCTAGAGGAAGGATCTCTGTCCCCTTGTTCTTAAAGGAGTATCCAGTTGAGTTCATCTTCTTTATCTCTTTTTCAATTCTGCATCTTTTTTCTCTCTGATCTTTCTTGTATTCTAATAAAATACCGCCTAAGCTTCAACTTGGTGATCCACCACCTTTGCTACTAGAACTCTTCTAGATTAGCCTATTTCGATCTCATTGCCGACACCTCAACCACCACCAGTAGCTATGGTGGATTTTAAGCAGTTTAACCTGCTAGTGCAGTAGGTTAAGGATCTCACTAAAGCAATGTAGGCCATGCAGCAACCCCCAGTATCAGTTCAGTTGGAAAGATCCTCATCAAAATATCGAGATCTAGTGCCGGGAAGACCCACCTGGGTGAGTTGGCTAGTAACTCCTAGAAAGAAAAAGCAGAGAGCGGAGAGCCCTTGTTCTCATCATGATTCCATCCTTAAGGAATCACTACCCCCTCCAGCTAGCCGCGCTTTGAGATCTATGATCGAGATGATATTCTCAATCAAAAGCTTCAAGAAATAAATCGACGGATCGATGAACTCTACCATGTTACCTCCGCTCACCATGATGACATCCGCACTGATCTCCTATTCTCTGCCCGTATCATGCAAGAGCCCATCCCATCGAATTTCAAACTCTCTTAGTTTGAAAGTTATGTCAGGACCACCGACCCAGTTGACCACCTCAAAGCCTTCAGGACTATAATGCTTCTTCATGGCGTGCTTGATGCTATTCTGTGCTGAGCTTTCTCCTCTACTTTGAAGGGAGTAGCAAGGAACTGGTACTCGACCTCAAATCAGATACCATCTTTTTTTTGATCAGTTGAGCCAATAGTTCACAGCTCACTTTATCAGCAGTCGGTGCTAGAGACAAGATTTTGACTCCCTTGTCAATATCAAGCAGAAGGAAGGAGAGTCCATCCAGGCTTATGTCAGTCGCTTTAATGCTGCTACCTTGGAGGTCTAAAACTTAGACCAATCTATTGCTATGATTGCACTGAAAGGCGGCTTCCAGAAAAATTATCTCTTATTCTCTTTGGAGAAGTACTCTCGAAATTTTATCGATATATTGATCCGGACAAAAGGCTATGCTCGAGCGGAGGAGGCCTTCAAACTGAAAGATGAAGAGGCCATGGGAGAGAGCGGCGAAACTTTCCTCCTCGATGGTTTCACAATTATGCACCTCTGAATACTCCTAAAACCCAAGTGCTGATGGAAATAAAAGAGTAGCTGCCAAGGTCGGAGAGAATGAATACTCACCCAACCAAGCGCAATCCCAATAAGTACTGCCTCTACCATTGTAATCACGATCACAATACTGAAGAATGCATCTAGCTCCAAGATGAGATCGAGGAGCTAATTAAAAGAGGCTGCCTGGATCGATTCCTCCGACGTTGGCCAGAAAAAAAAAAAAGATCGACTAAGAGTCCTGCCATAGCCTGAACCACCTCGAAGAGATAAGCCATAAGAAGATCGATCCCTACTTGGAATCATCAATACTATTGCTCGGAGACATCGACAGAAGAAAATCAGTGGATCAACGAAGCCAGTAAAGAGGCAGAGGACTTAAGAATCCATTGCTTTCACTAAAGAAGATGCATAGAAAGTTCAGTTCCCATATAATAATGCGGTTGTAGTTACCTTAAACATTGCAGACTATGATATATGCTTTGTTTTGATTGATAATGAAAGCTCTACCGATGTTTTATTTTATGATGCATTCTCTAAAATATCTATACCTGATAGTTGTATGGAACCAATAAGCTTCGCGTTAGTGGGGTTCACCAGCGATGCAATGCCGGTTGAAGGGATAATCGCTTTGTCTGTTGTGGCAGGTCAGTACCCAAACAATTAAAAGCCCAAGTTAATTTTCTTGTAGTGAAGGCTTTCTCAGCTAACAATACAATTCTTGGCCGACCTGATTTAAATGCACTTCAGACAGTGGTTTCAATCTATTACTTGAAGATGAAGTTCTTGTTGTTCCTATGACTGCTCGGAGCCACAGTTGTAGATCCAATCTCTTGTGTGAACCTGGATGTTAATCCAGCAAACTGAAGAAGATCTAAGAAAGATGAGAGAAGCTAGGGTTTTTGGCATTGGAGCCAGAGAGAAGAGAGAAGATAGTTAGGGAGAAAAGCTCAATTGTATTCTAACCTTATTGTAAAAGTTACAATATCCTTGTTTATTTATCCTAAAGTTCCCACATGAATCCTAATAAACCCTAGCTTAAAAACTCTCCTTGGCTAACCCAACCCATACATGAATTAGTCCCCTTAAGACCTCTTGAACCAGGCCTTAAGATCCCTAGGATCAACCCAGACCCTAACCCAAAATAGACCCTCGTGTAACTCTACCCACGCACTGAGCCGGCTAAGTTTCACTAGGTCGGCTCAGTCTAAAACTGAGCTAGTCCAATCCTATGCAGTGCCAGCAGTTCCGAACGCATAGCTCTCTGTTTTGCCTATGCTCTGAGACTTAGCCGATCCAGTTTTGGACTAAGCCGGCTAACCTACAGAAAATTCTTTTTCTACAGCCTTCAAGCTCCAACTTTGGTTTCTTACTCCACCTTGTGTCACAGATCTTCGAAGCACCAACCAATCTCCTTGAGGCCCTCAATACCTGAACCTCAAGCCCATAAAGAGCTACATGCTGCCTCCACCCTAGGACAACTTCTATCCTAGTTCTAGGACCACATCTATCCTAGCCTCCCTAGAGCCCTTACCCTAGCTCCGCCCATGGCCTCCCAAGGCTTGGGAGCACCACACCATCTACAATCTCCACCTTGGTGCGCCCAAGCCTTGGCACACCTGGCAACATCCTCCTACACGATCCCGCTGTTCCTGCATGTTTCGATAGCCTCTTGTGCTCACTTTGCCACTGCCATTCTTTTTCAGCTACTGAGCTTTCTTTGAGGTCTTTGGGATGACCACCTCCACCATTGAAGTCCTTGGCTTGTTCCTCTACACCACCTTTGGAGTTGTAGATATCCTTCTGCTTGATAGCTGCATCACTTGTCCTGAACTTCTTTGGAGATCATGCAACGTTTCTTTATCGGCACTCGCCACATATCCTGATGCTCCACCTGACATTGTCCCCTCAAAGCCATGCCTCTTCCTACACAATCCTCTCCACCTAGAGCTGTACAGCTCCGACACTGGTGCTGGGATATAGGTCCTCCCTCTGCACTCCTTTACTTTGAATCCATGTCACAGCTTCCTCCACCCGTGAAGCCATCTCTACCCGGTGCTCCACCTAGAGTTGAAGTCTCCCTGATGCTGCAGAAGCCAATCCTATCTCCGAGTCTCCCGAGGCCAACCACCTAATATTGCACTATTGTGCCTGCCACTGTACCTCGAACATTGTTGCTGTCCTTTCGAACCCTCTGCACTCTGCAAACCTATCCAAAACCTTCTCAGATACACCGCACCCTACAAGCTCCTCTGAGACCACCAAGATTTCATCCGAATCTTCACTTTCTGCGACTGTACTGATGGAATCTGAGCTTTCTTCTCCCTTGCAATTCTTCCAAAGCAGACACTCCCACTTAAAGTATCCTACTTCTCCGTACTTAAAACATCTCTTGGACCCCTTGCTACCCCTCTATTCACCCTTCTTCTTTTCTTTCCTGTGCTTCTTTGAAACCACAAGACTCTCCTAGAAGACCTCCCTCTTCGTCATCCATTCTCACTGTTCATTGGACCTGAGCACTGATATGGTCTCCTTGTACACCAGTGTCTGCTTACCAAATAGTAAAGTTGTCACCAATGGATCAAAGCTCCTGGATAGTAAACATGGCAATAATAGACTCTTATCCTCCTCTTCTAAATCCACCCCTATATTGAGCAAGTCCATGCTCATCCGATCGAACAGCTGAATGTGCCCCGCAACATCCTCGTCCTCTTGCATTCGAAGGTTATACAGTTGCTTCTTCAGCATCAATTTATTGCACATGTTCTTTCCTATGTACAATTATTATAACCTCAATCATAATTCCTTAGATGTTCTCTCTTCCAACATAGCATACAAAATCTCATCCGTCAAACAAGCCCTAATCGTGGCACATGCTCTTTTCTCTAAGGACACCCACTCCTTGTATGTCATCTCTCCCAGCCTATCCTCCAAGGCCAAATTCAGCCTCATCTGAACTAGCAGATCCTCCATCCTTACCATCCACATCGTGAAACTTTTCTTTCCATCAAATTTCTCTAATCCTACCTATAATCCGCTGTTCTCCACGATCAATCCAAATCAAATAATAGCAAATAGGTAGATCTAAAAAATACCTTGACTAGGAATGGTGGACAGCAGCCTTGTGATATTTTCCTTCCTCTCGAAGCCTGGAGAAAGCCTTTTGATCTGAATCTCGCTGCTGATCTCTGCTGAAAATCAATCTTCTTCCTCCTCCATGCTCAATCGGGCTCTGATACCAATTGTTGTTCCTACGGCTACTCGAAGCCATAGCCATAGATCCGATCTCTTGCATGAATCTGAGTGTTAATCTAGCAAACTGAAGAAGATCTAAGAAAGATGAGAGAAGCTAGGGTTTTTGGCATTGGAACCAGAGAGAAGAGAGAAGAGAGTTAGGAAGAAAAGCTCAATTGTATTCCAACCTCATTGTAAAAGTTATAATATCCTGATTTATTTATCCTAGAGTTTCTACATGAACCCTAATAAACTTCAGCTCAAAAACTCTCCTAGGCTAACCCAACCCATACATGAATTAACCCCTTTAAGACCTCTTAAATCAAGCCTTAAGACCCCTAGAATCAACCCAGACCCTAGCCCAAAATATACCCTCGCGTAACTCTGCCCGCGCACTGAGTCGGCTCAATCTCAACACTGAGCAAGCTAAGTTCCACTGGGTTAGCTCAATCTAAAACTAAGCCAGTCCAGTCCTGTGCCATGCTAGTAGTTTCAAACAGGCAGCTCTCTATTTTGCCTATGCTCTGAGACTTAGCCGATCTAGTTTTGGACTGAGTCGGCTAATCTGCAGAAAATTTTTTTTCTACAGCCTTCAAGCTCCAGCTTTGGTTTCTTGCTCCATCTTGTGTTCCAGGTCTTCAAAGCACCAACCAAGCCCCTTGAGGCCCTCAATATCTGAACCTCAAGCCTGTAAAGAGCTACATGCTACCTCCACCCTAGGACAACTCCTGTCCTAGTTCTAGGACCATACCTATCTTAGCCTTCTTGGAGCCCTCACCCTAGCTCCGCCCATGGTCTCCCAAGACTTGGGAGCACCACACCATCTACAATTCCCGACAAACGATAGGGTTGAAGAAGTTAGAGGAGACCAAGCACTGGCATAATACTGTTACACCATTACCTTGCAAGGAGGAAAGCAAGCAAACTCCTATCCAGTGGACGAACTTGATACCCATGATGACCTGACTGAAGAATGGGGGAAACCAATTGATGATCTTGTTGCAATCTCTTTGAATGATGGAAACAAAGATCATACTATTCAAATTGGCTCTAACTTGGAAGAGAAAGTTAGGAAGCAACTTGTCACATTCTTGCAAAAGAATGCCAATGTCTTTACTTGGGTACCTATAGATATGCCTGGGATCGATGCAGAAGTGATGGAGCATCATCTAGTAGTGGATCTAAAACATCGATCAGTAAAGCAAAAAAGTTCAGCTTTGCACTAGAGCGGCAGAAAGCCATTATGGATGAGGTCGATAAGCTTCTTAAAGCTTAGTTTATCTGGAAGGTATCTTATCCGAATTGGATTGCAAATATGGTTCTTGTCAAAAAGACGAATGGCAAGTAGAGAATGTGTATAGACTTCATAGATTTGAACAAAATCTATCCAAAAGACAGCTATCCTCTACCCAGAATTAACCAACTGGTGGATGTAATTTTGAGCTATGAGCTCCTCACTTTCTTGGATGTCTTCTTCGGTTACAATCAAATTCGGATGGCACTAGAGGATGAGAAAAAAATTGCTTTTATTATTGACCATGGTCTTTATTGTTACAAAATTATGTCCTTTGGACTAAAGAATATAGATGCTACCTTTCAACGTCTAGTGAATAAGATCTTCAAAAAGCAAATCAGTCGTAATATAAAGTTTTATGTAGATGACATGTTAGTCAAAAGTCGATCTTCAATGAATTATATCGCCAATCTTGAGGAGACCTTCAACACACATCGAAGGTACAAGATGAAGCTGAATCCAATCAAATGTACCTTCAGAGTAACCTCAAGAAAGTTTCTAAGATTTATTGAGTCAAGGCATGGCATTGAAGCAAATCTCAAGAAGATCAGAGCTATTCAAGAAATGACTGTACTAAAAATAGTAAAAAAGATTCAACGCCTGATAAGAATGGTTGCGGCTCTGAATCGATTCATCTCAAGGTCAGCTGAATATTGCATGCCCTTTTTTTAAGTGCTCAAACAGCCTAAGAATTTTTGTTGGACTTCTAAATACCAACGAGCATTTAAAGAATTGAAGAACTATCTAAGCTCACCTCCTCTCCTTGCCAAATCTGAACCTAGTGAAGAACTGTTCTTATATTTAGCAGTGTCCCCTATGGAAATTGGAGCTATCTTGATCAGAGAAGAGGCAAAAATTTAGATATATAAGCTAAATTCTAAGAGATTCAAAAATAAGGTATATAAATTTTAAAAAATTAACTTATACTTTATTGATTGCAGCTAGAAAGCTCTGATCTTATTTTCAGAGATATATAATCACACTTCTCACTGAGCAACAAATCAAGGCTATCCTCCATCGACCTGATACCTCTAGAAGAATAGCTAAATGGGCAATTGAGCTTACTAAGTTTGACATCAATTTTCAACCTCGGCCATCCATTAAAGCTCAGATATTGGCTGACTTCATAGTAAAATGCACCATCCCAGATCTAGCTAAACCTGAGCATCAAGGAGTTGGTAATCTTAATTCTTAGCTGAACTTCATTGAAGAAAGAATAGATCTCCCTGAGAACTTCTGGGCTTTATATGTAGATGGTTCATCTAATGCTTCAGGAGCGGGCACAAGCCTGATTCTAATCAATCCAAAGGAGTTATTACCGAATACGTGCTATGCTTTGAGTTTCCTGCAATAAATAACGAAGCTGAATATGAAGCTCTGATTGCTAGGTTGAGAATAGCTAAAGAATTGAAAGCAAATCATGTGAAAGTCTATAATGATTCTCAATTAGTGGTAGAACATGTTAATAGTAATTATGAAGCTTGGGAAGAAAGCATGAAGAGGTACTTGAAAAAAGTAAGGAGCCTAATCTCGACCTTTAGCAGCTTTGACATTCAGCAAATTCCTAGCGCAGAAAATACTAGGATAGACCTCCTCTCCAAATTAGCTACTCTAGCTCCAAGTGAATTGCCAAAAGAGATTTTCTCTGAAGTTCTGCAACACCCAAGCTCGAAAGAATCCCAAACTATGATGCAGGTCAACCCTGAGTCTAGCTGGATCGACCTACTTATTTTATATCTTAAAGAGGGCACACTCCCACGGGATCCTAAGGAAGCTTGAAAGTTGAGAAACCAAGCATCTTATTATGTTCTATATGAAAATAAATTATACAAGAAATCATATTCTTTACTCAAATATCTCCAACCTTCTGAAGCCAACTATGCTCTGAAAAAAATTTATGAAGAAATTTATGGAAATTACCTAGGGACTAGATCTTTATCTTATAAACTACTCCGACAAGGATACTACTAGCTGACCATGCAACAAGATGCTACTGATTATGTAAAGAGATATGACCAATGTCAGAGAAATGCCAACATTCAAAGACAGCTGGCTTCTCAACTCACACCCCTGAGCGCTCCTTAGCCATTTGCACAATGGAGGATGGATATACTTGGACTCTTTCTTATGGCATCTGGACAACGAAAACTCCTTCTAGTGACTATGGATTACTTCATCAAGTGGGTTGAGACCGAACCTATGGCAAAGATCATTGAAGCTAAAATATAGGACGTTGTCTAGAAGTTAATAGTCTGCAGATTCGACCTACCTCGAACTCTCATCATGGATAATGGACGTCAGTTTGTGAGAGCAAAATTTACTGAGTTTTATGAATATTTAAACATCTTCCATCATTTTACATCAGTAGCCCATCCATAAGCAAACGACAAAGCCGCGGTAACAAATAGGACTCTACTGTAAGGGATTAAAGCAAGGCTCGAAAGGGCAAAAGAAATATGGGTGGATAAACTCTATCATGTTCTTTGGGCTTATAAAATCATCCAATGGTTACCAACTTGAGAAACTCCCTTTGCATTGGCCTTTAGGATAAGGCGGTAATCCCAGTTGAACTTGAACTTTCTTTGGCATGAGTCAAAGTCTTTAGTGAACAGAATAACTTGCAGGACCTCAAGATAAATCTTGATCTATTGAAAGAAAAGTGGGAGAAGGCCCAAATCAGGATGGCAACTTATAGACAAAGGATGGCCTACAACTACAACTTCAGAGTTAGAATTAAAGTTTTCAAAGTCAGAGATCTGGTACTATGATGAGCTGACATCTTCCAGCTGCAAAATCAGGGCAAACTTGCTCCAAACTAGGAAGGCCCTTATGAGGTCATGAAAATTGTCCAATCAGGAACTTATTATCTAAAGAAACTTGGAGAGGCTACACTCTCACGATCTTGAAACTTGAAAAACTTGAGAATATACTATCAATAATCTCATTTCAATAAATTTTTCTCACTTTAATATTCTTATCTTTGGTGCAAAACTATGCAATGATAAGAAATTATTCAGCCGAACTTCATTCTCAAGCGAAAGAGAAGGCCTTCGATTATTTAAGATAGGAGGTTAACCTCATCGTAGCGAGGGTGAAGACCTTCGATTATTTAAGATAGGAGGTTAACCTCGTTGAAGCGAGGGTGAAGGCCTCTGATTATTTAATACAGGAGATTAACTTCATCCCAGTGAGAGTGAAGACCCCTAGTTCTTAAACAGGAGGTAATGGGAAGAGACCCTCCCAACGGTCCTTTTGTGCCCCGGCAATCTTATTAGAAATAGGAGAAGGATCTCATCTTAACAAGGAAGATAGCACACCACATCAGGAACAGGAAGAGGACCTCGTCCTGACTTGGATGAAGACCCCCATGGGGGACTAAGGACCTCCGATTCTCAAATAGGAGGTAAACTATGGATACAAAGACCCCTGGTTTTCAGACACTTTCAATCAAGTTCAAAAACTCTTGTTCATAAACAAAGAGGATAGATATACAAGCTATGGGATGGAGGTTATCAATTCTAGACGACGTCAACATCAAGCGCGATAAGAAGGTAAAGAAACTAGCAAGCATTGAACCAAGATGAAACATAGAAGGGTAATTAAAAATACTGCTATTTTTTGAAGTTGAAGTTCATTACATAGATCATTAAGATCAATTTCCAAAAAAAAGAGAGAAAGACTGAAGTCCTACTTGAAATTGGATTTCGGACTGCCGGCTCTAGCTAATACAAGTGCATGTTTCAAGTTGTTAACTTTTTCTTCAAGATCTCTTCTTATCGCTAAACTCTCATCAAGTAATTTAGTGGCTCTTTAGAGATCATCTTCTATTTCTCTTAGACTTTTCCTCATAACTACAGATTTGACTCTGACATCCTTCACTGTGCTTTTATTGTAAGTTGTCTGAATCTTAAGTTGTAAAAGTTCGGCCTTAGTCTTCTCATGAATCACTAAAAGATCTCTCATGGTCCTCCTCAAAGAGGTGATCTCCTCTAGATCCCCTTTCGAGCCGGTCTGAGTTTTATTTGCCAATTGCTTCCAAAGTTGGGACACCTCAGTGTTAGCTATATCAAGTTTCTTTTTCAAGTCTTCAATTTGCCCATACCAATCAATCCGATAGGTATCATATGCTATTTTGACATCACGGAGTTGCTTTTTAAGATCAGAAAATTTTTTCGATCAGTCCCACCTATACTCTACCTTACTTTGGACTCACGCTAAATCCTTCTCCAACTGGCCAATCTTTTCTCTTGCTTTATGAAGTTCGACTTTCAAAGAGCAAATCTTTGTAGTCAAGTTCCAAGCTTTGTCACCAGCAAGTTTCCATGCCCGCTCCAATCCTTCAGTCAAGTGATATTTTTTAGCGATATAGTCCTCAAAAAATTGTTTGGAGGATTGATGGATATGGTTGATTTCGATAGAGGCATCAGTATAACACTTTTTGAACCTCTAGAGTTCATGCTTAGTCTTTTTTAATTTCTTCTTTATTTGATGAACTTTCCTCCTCAAACTTTTAATATGGACCTTCAAGGGGATACCTTGAGGCAGAGATTTAGCTTCAATAAGAGACTACACTTAACACACAAAAATACCATAACAAAGAAGAATGGCAAAAGAAAAAGATTTTATTTTCATTAATTAAAATATCTGAATACATGAAAAAAAAAAAGAAAAAAAATGAGTATAATAAGAGGTCTTAGACCTCTATGGGAGTATCGGAGGAGCCCGGTGCAGCCTCAGTTGTTGTATGTCCTTCAGCAGCGATGGGGGTAGATGTGGTAGGGTCGACAACAACATCTGGAAGAATGGCTTCATCAGAAGAAGGTTTGGCTTCATCCTCGAAGGGTTCCCCTAATAAAAAAGCTAAGATTCAATTTTGGAAACTTCTTCGTAACTTTTGATTGGTAGAGGTCGTATCTTTTGATGAAGGCCTCCTGAGCGAAGGCCACCTTGATGTTCTTCAGCTCTTTCGAAGACTTGAAAGAAGAGACAGCTTCCTCCACTGCTCATCTCTTCTATTCGGCGAAGTTCGTCTCAACCTTCTTTCTTTTTCTCTCTTCCAAAATCAACGCTGCGCTCAAGTCAGCAGATGTCTGCTCCTCCTTTTTGAGCACCTCTTGTAGACGCTCGACTTCAGTCCAGAGGCGGCTCACCTCAGCCTTACATCCTTGGGCCTCCTCTGCAGCTCTTGAGATCTCAACTTTTTCGGTCTTGGTCGTTTCAATGTTAGCAATCAATTAATGACCGACCTGCAAGCAGCAAAATTAGTTATACTATAGAAGAACTCATAATCAAACTTGAGAAACAAAGAAAAATCACTACCTTAAGGTATACCTCAAGAGAGTCCTTGACCTATTGGTCAAGGTCGGTGCAAGTAATCCTTTTGATGGTGTGTGGAAGGATACGTGCATCAACCAAGGCCTTAACGACCCTCCAGTCATCGATGGAAGAGTTGTCCCAATCAATGCCATCGTCTCTTGATTCTCCTGAATTTCGTTAGGGTCGAGCTTTTCTGACAATCATCTTCTTTTTCTTCCTCCTTATTTCCTCTTCAGAGGGAGGAGTCGGAGCTGGGACCTCGATAGATGGGCTCAAGATCATCACTGGTATCGTAGTTTCTAGAGTGGAGACTCCTTCTCTTGGAGCAGTGGAGCTTGATTCCCCGACTTTTGCCTATTTGGATGGTTCTCTGGAGTTCTTCTTCCTTTTTTGAGCTTGAAGCCCCCTCGACAGCATCTCTATTTCTCCAGGAGTCATTTCTGCAATAACAATGAGGTCGAGATTAGAAGAAAAATAGGAAGAACTAAAGAAGATGAACTTGAATACCTTTTGGT
>QRFJ01001084.1:418562-486062 GCA_006176705.1 Cocos nucifera | reverse complement strand
TACTGATGGAGATCGGGATCAACTATCGAGATCGAAAAGGATGTGCACTCATCCCGATAAACGCAATCCTAGTAAGTTCTACCTCTACCATCATGATCATGGTCACGATACAAAAGAGTGCATCCAGCTCTAAGACGAGATTGATAAGCTCATCGAGCATGGTAGGCTTGGCCGGTTCCTGTGACATCAATCGAAAGGATGAGAGGATCGGTCGAGAGCACCCCCACCGTCAGAACCACCTAGGAGTGAGGAGCAGCGAGAAGATCGACCCCCGATCAGCATCATTAATACCATCTCTGAGAAACTTTGGTGAGGGGAGGCTAGTAGGTCAGCCAAGCCCGAAAAGAGGCGAAGAACTGAAGAGTCCATCGCTTTCATCGGTGAGGATGCTCAAGGAGTCCAGTTTCTGCACAACGATGCAGTTGTTATCTCTTTGAACATTGCTGATTATGATGTATGCCACATTTTAGTAGATAATGAAAGTTTCGCTGACGTTCTGTACTATGATGCTTTCTTTAAAATGTCCATACCCAATAATCATCTAGGACCCATGAGCTCTCCGTTGGTTAGCTTCACTAGCGACGCTGTGCCAGTGGAGGGAATGATAACTTTAACCGTGACTATAGGATAGTATCCAAAGCAGGCCAAGATGTGGGTCGACTTTTTGGTGGTTAAAGCCTCCTCCGCTTATAATGCAATCCTTGACCGACCTAGTCTAAATGCACTATGAGCCATAGTGTCGACCTATTATCTAAAAATAAAATTCCTAACAAGTAATGAAATAGGTGAAATTAGAGGTGATCAAGGATTAGCCCGACACTGCTACTCCATCGTCTTACAAAATGGCACTCGACTAGACCCCTGCCCAATTGATGAGTTTGATGTTCGCAAGGACCTTGCCGAAGAATGGGGAGAGCCCGTAGAAGATCTTGTGATTGTCCTTCTGAATGATGAAAATGCAGAGCATACAGTGCAGATTGGTTCCAATCTGGAAGATAAAGTTCGAGAGCAGCTCATCATCGTTTTACGAAGGAATGCTGACGTCTTCACGTGGGTTTTGATGGATATGCCTGGGATTGACATCGAGGTTATGGAACGTTAGCTGGCCGTTGATCCCAAGCATCGATCAATAAAAGAAAGAGTTTGGGGCCACGCACTAGAAAGGCAGAAAGCAATAGTAGAAGAAGTCGATAAGCTTCTCAACACTGAATTTATTTGAGAAATCAGTTATCCGACTTGGGTCTCTAACATGGTCCTGGTCAAGAAGGTCAACGATAAGTGGAGGATGTGTATAGACTTCAAAAGGCTGAATAAAGCCTGTCCGAAAGATAGCTACCTTCTACCCAGGATTGATCAACTAGTAAATGCAACCTCAGGCCACGAGCTTCTCACCTTCATGGATGCCTTTTTTGGTTATAACCAAATACGGATGGCACCGGAGGATGAGGAGAAAACTGCTTTTGTTACTGATCGTGGTCTTTACTATTATGGGATTATTCCTTTTGGACTTAATAATGTAGGGGCAACATATCAACGCCTGATCAACAAAATCTTCAAAGAGTAGATCGACCGCAATATGGAGGTGTATGTGGATGACATGCTCATTAAAAGCCGAACTTCAATAAACCACACCATAGATCTCGAAGAGACTTTCAGTGCACTCAAGAAGTATAAAATGAAGCTGAACCTGACCAAGTGCGTCTTTGGTGTGACCTCAAAAAAGTTTCTAGGATTTATAGTGTCAAGATGTGGGATTGAAGTAAATCTAGAGAAAATCTGAGCTATTCAGAAGATGACTGCTTCAAAAATAATTAAAAAAGTTCAGCACATAATTGAAAAAGTGGCATCCTTAAATCACTTCATCTCGAGATCGGTCGAGTGATGCATGCCCATCTTCCAAGTTCTAAAGCAACAAAAGAACTTCCGCGAGACGACGGAGTGCCAACGGGCGTTTGAGGAGCTTAAAAGTTATCTCAGCTCATCCCCACTGCTGGCTAAGCCTAAATTTGGAGAAAAATTATTCTTGTACCTAGTAGCCTCTCCGGTGGCCTTGGCAGCAGTCCTGGTCAAGGAGTAAGCGAAGATGCAGCGATCAGTCTACTACATGAGCCGAATCCTAAAAGATGCAGAGACCAGGTACTTTAAGTTAGAAAAATTGACTTACTCTCTTCTAATCGCTGCCAAAAGACTTCGACCTTACTTTCAGAGACACATCATAATGATCCTCATGGATCAACCAATAAAAGCAGTCCTTCATCAAATGGATGCTTTCGAAAGAATCCTAAAATGGGCAATCGAGCTCACAAAGTTTGACATCAATTATCAATACCGATCATTGATCAAAGCTCAAATATTGACAGATTTTATAGTAGAATGTATCATTCTAAATGAAGTTGAGCTTGAAAAGGATGAGATCGGCATCCCATGGTAGCAACCGAGCCTCCTCAAAGAGAGTGCCGATCTTTTTGAAGGTTTTTGGGCCCTGTATGTGGATGGTTCATCCAACTTCGCTGGAGCAGATGCGAGGTTGGTCTTAGTCAACTCCGAGGGAGTCATCATTGAATACGTACAACGCTTCGAATTCTCTGCAACTAATAATGGGACCGAATATGAAGCACTGATCATCGGGTTAAAAATAGCAAAAGAGTTAAAAGTAGATCGACTTCAAGTTTACAGTGATTTTTAATTAGTGGTCGACCAAGTTAATGGTAACTATGAAGCACGGGGGAAAGTATGATGAAATACCTTGAGAAGGTAAAGGATTTGACTCCAACCTTCGACAGTTTTGGCACTCAATAGATTTCGAGGATAGAAAATATAAGGACCAACCTCTTTCCTAAATTGGCCACTTTAGCCCCAGCCAAACTATCCAAAGAAGTATTTTTTGAAACTCTAAAATGTCCAAACTTAAAGAAATCATAGCTTGTTATATAGATGGAGCTCGAGTCAAGCTAGATTGACCCGTTAGTTGCCTATCTCAAAGAAGGAGTTCATCCTCATGATCTAAAAAAAGCTCAAAAACTCAGGAATCAAGCCTTTCAATAGGTTTTGTATGAGGATAAATTATAAAAAAGGTTGTATTCGCTACCACTGTTGAGATATCTCTGACCTTCAGAGGCCGACTTCGCATTATGGAAAGTACATGAGAGAATTTATGAAAGTCATGTAGGAGCCAAATTCCTATCACAAAGACTACTTCGGTAAGGATACTATTGGCCGACCTTGTACCATGATTCTATGGAGTATGTCAAAAAATGTGATCATTATCAGAGAAATGCAAATATACAAAGATAGCCAGCCTCTGAGCTTACTCCACTGAGCATACCTTGGCCATTTGCGCAGTGGAGAATGGATATACTTGATCCTTTTTCAATGGCATCTGGACAACAAAAGTTTCTCCTGGTTGCGATCGACTATTTCATCAAATGGGTCGAAGCCGAACCACTAGCAAAAATTACTGAGACCAAGGTATAGAACTTCGTCTGAAAGTCAATTGTCTATTGGTTTGATCTTTTTCAAACTCTCATAATAGATAACGGACGACAGTTCACTGGGACGAGGTTCGTTGAGTTCTGTGAAGATCTAAACATCTTTCATTGCTTCACATCGATAGCTCACCCATAGGCAAATAGGAAAGCTGAAGTGATCAATCGGACTCTATTGCAAGACATCAAGACAAGACTCAAAAGAGCAAGAGGGACTTGGATGGATGAACTCTATCATATTCAGTAGGCATATCGTACTATCCAAAGACTGTCGACTGAAGAAACACCGTTAGCCTTAGCTTTTGGAATAGAGATAGTCATTTCGATCAAACTTAAACTTCCATCGGCATGGATAGTGGCTTTCAACGAGCAGAATAACCCGTAGGACCTCAGAGCCAACCTCGACCTACTAGAAGAAAAAAGAGAGAAAGCCTAAGTTTGGATGGTAGCTTACAGACGAAGGGTGGCTCGATACTATAACTCCAGAGTCAGAGGTAAAATATTCATAGTGGGAGACTTAATACTTCGGCGAGCCACCATGTCTTAGCCTCAGAGCTAGGGAAAGCTTACCCTCAATTGGAAAGGATCCTACGAGATCATGGAGGACGTCCAACCCGAGACGTACTACTTAAAGAAACTTGAGGGGACAGACCTATCTCGACCATGAAATTTGAAAAATCTATGAATGTATTATCGATGATTTGATTATAATAAAATTCTCCTACTTCAATACCCTAATCTTTGTTGTATACCGGTGATAAAGGGAGACTATCCTCTGAACTTGATCTCATGATAAATATAGTCCATTAGGAACAGAAGGAGAACCTCATTCTAACATGAGCAAAATCGAAGGCCTCATTCATTTTAAACGAGATGAGGAAAGAGGTCCAGATAATGGCCCTAATGTACCCCTACAGTCCATTAGGAATAAGAGAAGAACCTTATCCTAATGTGAGCAAAGTCGAAGATCTCGTTCATTTTAGATAAGATGAGAGAAGAGGCCCTAACAACGATCCTAGTGTGTCCCTATAGTCCATTAGGAATAGGAGGAGAACTTCATCCTAACGTGAGTAAAGTCAAAGGTCTCGTTCATTTTAAACAAGATGAAGGGAGAGGCCCTGACAATGGCCCTAATGTGCCCCTATAGCTCATTAGAAATAGGAGGAGAACCTCGTCCTAACATGAGCAAAGTCAAAGATCTCGCTCATTTTAAATGAGATGAGGAGAGAGGCCCTGACAATGGCCCTAATGCATTCCTACAGCCCATTAGGAACAGGAGGAGAACCTCATCCTAACGTGAGCAAAGTCGAAGACCTCATTCATTTTAGACGAGATGAGGGAAGAGGCCCTGACAACGGCCTTAATGCACCCCTATAATCCGTTAGGAATAGGAGGATAACCTCATCCTAATGTGAGCAAAGTCAAAGACCTCATCCATTTAAGATGGGATGGGGGAGAGGCCCTATTAACAGCCCAAAATGCGCCCCTACATGCCACATTAGGAACAGAAGAAGAACATCATCCTAACATGAGCAAAATCGACGACCTCATCAATATAAGATAGGATGGAGGGAGAGACCCTACTGACGACCCTAACGCACCCCCGTAAGCCATGATAAGAATAGAAGGAAAGCCTTGTCTTAACATGAGCAAAAATCGAAACCTCATAGACCGAAGACGTGGAGAAGGAAGAAGCTTAGTGAAGAATCCTTAACGTATTTTTTCACGATGACCTGACTACATCAACTGCAAAAGGCAGAACCTTATCCTGATTTGCAAGAGAGGTCCTAGTTCACAAGAGAGGTCCTAGTTCGACGTCCACAATAAGCCTGACGTCCACAATGAGCTCGGCATCCGTAAAAAATATTTCATAAGAAAATGATAAAGAAAAAAAATGAGGTAAAAAAAGTAAGGCCATAAATAGGCCTCAGGTTCACGTGAAATGGAAATAACAAAAAATATATTATTTCATTACAAAAATAAATTCATTACAAGCAAAGCATAGGCCGATAAGACCGATTACACTGAAAGAAAGAAAAAAGAGAAAGAAGAGGCCGAAGCTTTAAGGTTAACCGAATTCTTCGAACTTCGGACTGCCGGCTCCGGCCATCACTAAGGCCTACTTTAGCCTATGAATCTCCTCCTCAAGCTCCTTGTTTTGGAAGAGACCATCTACATACATTCTATTGGTGAGCTAAAACTTACCCTCGAGCTCTCACCACTATCTCCTTAAAACTTCAAACTCGACCTCTGCATCCTCGACAGCCCGATGTTCACAGGCGAGCTAAACCTTCAACCATTAAACCTCGGCCTGCTCCACCCCAACCACCTCTGAAAGCTCACCAATGGTTCCCTTCAAGGAGGCCATCTCCTCTGACTCGCCACTCGCGCTGTCTCCTCGGTTATTATGCAGTTGCTTCCAAAGATGAGCTGCCTCATCTCTGGCAACCTTGAGCTCACCTTTAAGCCTGGACATCTTTGCCGCCCAGATCACTCGGTAGCTATTATATCAGTCCTCAGTATCTTACAACTGCTTCTAAAGTTGAAAAAACTTTATTGACCAGTCCGAGTCATACCGAGCCTTGTTGGTAGACTACGGTGAACTCCCTTCTAGAAGATGGATCTTTTTTTTGGCATCCTTCAGGTCGGCTTCAAGAAAGCTGATCTTTGCTGTCAGTGCCCAGAACTTGTCACTGGCATTTTTTTTGAGTTCGGCGACCTCCTTCTCAAAGTTGTCCTTCCGAATACTGAAGCTCACCACTTTCTTCATATGCAAGCCTTAGAGACGAGTGACCTTTTTGGTCACCTCAGAAGCATTCTTTCGTGAGGCTCGAAGGTCGTCCTTCGTCTTCTTCAACTCTTCCTCAGAAGATGAACTTCCTTTCTTAGGTTCTTCATCAAGGGCTTTATCGAAACCCCTTAAGGCAGTGGATCAGTATTGGTGAGAGACTGCATTCAAGATACGAAAAGCGCTCAAGGGTATGAAAAAATTTGCTTCATTTAATCAAAACTTTTGAGTACAAGACAAAAAAAAAAAGAGTACAACTACTCGAGAATCTCAACCTCGAAGGGTGGAGTCGGATCACTCTCGACAGCCTTAGATTTTTGAACTGGTTTGGGCACCTCTATGGTAGGTTCAGACGGTCTAGAAGTGAGCTCATCGAAGGAAAGGTCGACTACAGTATTAGACGGTCCCGCCTTCATGTCGTCTTCCTCCTCCTTCAAAAAGCTGAGGTTGAGCTCGGAGAACCTTCTAGCTATCTTGTCTTCACAGAGCTTGAAATCCTTGATAAACGCTTCCTGGCCGAACTCGATGTTCAAATTCTGCATCTCGGAAGAGGTCTTGAACTCTTCCATGGCCTGGATCATTGCTTCCGAGATCGATTTTGCCATTTGGATCTTTAGTTCAGCGATCCTATTTTTGGCTTCCTTCCTCCTCTCCTCCTCTAGGGCTAGTGCGGCCTTCAATCTGACCAAGACAAACTCCTCTTCGTGGAGCGCATCCTAAAGACTTCTAATGTCTGCCACCTTCTCCTCGGCAAGATGCTCGACCTCGTCGACCCTCTCTTGAAGATAGCGAACCTTAGCTCGAAGGTCCTCCTAGGCCTTCTATGCCTCTGCCTCCTGATGACGCATCCTCTTGATGTGAGCGAGTATCTGTTGACCCGACTGCAATAAACGATTGGTGTTAAAAATTAAAAAAAATAAAGAAATGAAAAGAAGAAGGAGAGAAGAAGAAGAGTGCAGGAGAGAAAGAAAGAGTCGAGCAATGGAGCAATCACCTTGAGGATGGCTTCGAGAGAACTTCAGATGAGCTGCTGTGAGTCTAGATCGGCCATCTGGTCCACCACCTCGGGCATGGCAAACCTGTTGGCAAGATCCTAGATGATCTTCGGATTGTCAAAGGGATCCTCCCCTCGTTCGTTGTCATTGCCATCCGATCCGCCTAAGCGAGCCTTGCAGGATGTCTTCGCAATGGCTTTCTTTTTTCTTCCCTCTCCTATCCCTTTCCTGATAGGAAGCTCCAAAACCCAATCCCCGCTGAAGGGACCTAAGGGCATGGAAGGCATCGGGCCCATGCTAGCAGTGTCAACCTCAGCAGTTGGAGCAATCTCGGCACCGACGATGACCTCGGATGCAGCGGTAGCGGAGGTGGGAACTTCGGAGTTAGAAACACTGACCTTCGCCCTCTTTGAGCCATCTTCTTGCACCTTTCCTTTCCTCTTCCTGATGTAGAGCTCTTTGGTAAGCATCTTGATGGCTTGTGCATCCATTTCTGTAGCAGAAAAAGAAGAGCGGTCAGTAGCAATACACATGCATGAAACCGTGTGGATTCGAAAATCAAAAGATGTACCAGCAGGATCGCAGGGACTCAGACCCAAGTTGAATAAGGTCAGTTCCTTTAGAAGGTTGGAAAGAGGAAGAGCTCGGTACACCTTGAGTTTATCGAAGGAATCAAGGTTGGCTCTATCTAAGCTAGGAGCTCGGCAAACTGATTCTCTAATATAACCCCATGAAGGAAGACCTAATGGCAAGGTCAGGCAATGTACAAAAAAGAACTTTTCTTTCAGTTGTGAATGGAAGAAGGGGCACCTTTCAATAACCCTTTCTTGCCGACCTAGGAAAAAAAGTACCACCAATCTTTCGTGGAAGGATGGCGCTTGAAGGTATAGAAATTTTTAAAAAGCAAAATGGTCGGCTAGACTTCGGTTAATCGATAGAGGGAGAGAAAATCTATGACAAATCGAAAGAAGTTTGGTATGACAGTTGCGAAGGAGATGTTTAAAAATTGAAAGAGGATGACTTTGAATGGGGTTAGCGAGAGTTTAAGCCTGATGTGCAAAGCTTCTAAGTACAAACAAAACTGACCGAACGAAAGAGAACTAACCCAATCATCGGAGCTGGAGAGTTCAAGGACATATTCTGAAGGGATTCCATATTGGATTCGGATTAGAGAAAGATCATCCAAGATAAGGACGGATGGGATGGTGTTTGGAGCAAAAGATGAGTGGGACATATTCCTAGGTTCTACCTCAGTCAGGGGTGCAGAATCAAAGAAGGTTGGTCCGGACGAGCCCCACGAATCGATGGAGTGAAATATTTTGGAAGACATTCGGATCGAGATGAACCCTAAGAAAATCCCTCCAAAAAAAAATCAAAAAAATTAGGAGCCAGAAGTGATAAGCACGAATAACCTAAGAGAAGGGTTAGAAAACTGACCTAAACTCTTCGGAGAAGATGAAAGAATGATGGATGTGATGAGATCAATTGAAAGGGTGTTTGAAGCTCAGAAAGGTGAGAGAAGGATGAGACCCATGAGAAGAAGGCAAATGGGGGCCGAAGGAAGAAGAAGACTCGGGCAGCGATGACTTCCAAACAATAGGAGAAGGCCTTAAATAGCCAGAGGTAACTGGAAGTAGTTATGATTATAGATTGACTTCGGTCAGTCAGCATGTGTCATGTGTCCCACTCATCATGATAGAGGAGCAGCGACGGACGGAGTCTTTATGGTGCCGTACATGTGGCAGAGTTTCAATGGGAGATTCGAAGGGCCATCTTTTCGGTCTCATTTTAGACTTAGAAAATTTTAGTGCCAGCACGGTAAACACCAAAATATCTCATCCTGACAAGTGTGAGAATCTGGGACCAGACTTCAACCGTCATCTTTTTTCCTTCCTTCAAATTTTGAACTCGAAAGTATGAAGACTATTATTGGGGATAAACCCCACTCCCACCGAAATTTAGTTTGATACTTAGCCTAATATAACTGATAATTATAGAAAAGCTTCGATCGAAAAATCTCTCACCATAGTCGAACTCCTTCCGGACCCCTCCAGCGGCCAAACTCCTCCCGATTGAACTCCTTCCGGACTCCTCCAGCGGTTAAACTTCTTTCGAACTACTCCAGCAGCCGAACTCCTCCAGTGGCCAAACTCCCCACAGTCATCGAGGAAGGTCTTCGCACGAGTCTAATCTCATACATGGCATGAACTGATCCAAACCTGGACTACCTTAGAGGAGTTCGAACTTCTCTAGAATTGATATAGCTCAAAAGGGTTCGGATTCACGGAAACGTGCACGCCGGCCAGATACCCTCTCTGAACTTGACTATACTCTAACTACAGTCACACAGACTAGCAATCCCTTTTACCGATTGAGGATACAACACACTAATTACTACAATTGAAGATAGCATAACAAGCTGACACGGTAAGCTTCATAGCGGACCGGCGACAATCACTGATATTTGTATAGGGCTGTCACATGGAATCGAAAAGATTTATCACTGGCTAGATATGAAATCTATATATAAATGATCTCCGAACCAGATTCCTATATATTTATCTCTATAGACTCTGTATCTTCTTTCTTCACGCGAGAAAATTCTAGACAGCCTTATCATATAAAACTTGAGTCAACTCACATTCTATATTGTGCGAAAACAGCTAAGATGATGACCTAATCGAATCAGGAATAAATCCCATATCTCATTTTCGATGGACCGCCACCGGGGAAACCCACCGTGCATAAATCTGAATTTTTGAGCGGGACAGAATTATGTTAGCGAGATAAGTGATGCTCCCAACTGACGAACGACCTATACGGATCTCTATCTCCTGACTCTGAGATCACTATCGCTGTACGGTGAACGTAATCATATAATCCTTGACAGTACCTAATATTGCGTAGTTACGTAACACTGATTATATGACTACATTAATTACTGTATATAATAGGACAGTCATATAACTAATATCTAGATTTAGGATATTAGGGTTCATCTATAATGTGTTGGTTGGTGTGTCAGTGTGAGTCGTTGTGATGGTGTTGATGATGTTGCAGGTTGCTGTATAATATGTGTCGTCCTGTGATTCACGATTGTAATGTATATAGATGTATGGTATCTGACCTGTTAATAGTGATCAAGATACTAGATAAATAGCAGTAATACTCAAGCTCATGTAAATCATTCCCTTGACATTATGAGGGCGTTAGTACTCATTATGCTAGTACCAAGATTTGATAAATATGGGATACAGTTCGGTATAATTTACCATCCCGTATATATGTAGTAAGATTGCCTATATCGTTGAGTATTTATATAGTCGAAATATCTTCCGAAGGAAGCATGCATTGACAATTTGGTATGTATAAATAATAATCTTATCGATAATAATCTCAATGTATCATTTATAGATGGTTAGTATGTTATTTTTATGTGCTAGCTATACTATAAATAGTAAATACTGACTAAGAGAATATAATACATATACTGAGATGATAACTTAACTAGATTAAATACTTAATTATAAGATCACATCCTCGAGGAACGAGGAGTGAGATGAGAAGTCTAGATAGAAGAGACTCACTGATTAGCGATAAACGACTAACCGAATAAGCAGATAAGTGGAAAGACAATAGGCGACTTCAACGAAAGGAAATTACTCAGCAAAGGATATTAGGACTGAAAGGAGTATGCTCCAAAGTATAAATATATCAGTCCTAAATGAGGATGATGAGTCTCGGTAATGGAGAGTATACAGCTCATCACCCGAACAGGCAACTACCACACAGTTACATGCGAACAGAGGAATAAAGTTACGGTTAAATAGAGATGCTATTCTATATTATATATGGACATGCTATGTCGAGTATATATAATGAGAATATTATATGATATAGTATAATATGATGTATGTATCTATGTAAGTGATTAGTAGTACATATTAATATAGGTTACTTCCAGTAATAGTATAATAAGGTGATAATATGAGCGTTAGTTACTCATATACACACACACAACCACACATCACACAAAAGCAACCAGACATAATATATGTGTGTGATGTGTGTGTGGTAACTTGGTAAAGTGAGTAATAAGAAAGTGAGTTATCATGGTAAAATAATATAATATAATAATATTATATTATAAATATATGTATATGTATGTAAATATATTATATATGTGTCACTGAGTTATGTATGATATGTAGTGTAAATTGTATTGTATTTTGTATGTATGTATCTGTAATGTATGCTCTGTATGTATGTATAAGGCTCATATACTACTAGATTATATTTCATATTACACTAACAATGTATACATAGTGGAGCTATACAATATCAAGTGATTATAAATACTGTTCAGATAGGAGCAGGGGTTTGCTATATATAACAATTGATATCGCCTCATAACTCTACGTGTATAATGATTGGTGCATAACATAGATATATAATAGGAAGGATATGAGCATTACATAATACAAATACATACAATAACAATACAGTACAATCTCATAGCACTCAGAATGATACATATCTACTGAGTGACCAATACTGTATGATATGTATGCTACTGTATGTATGCATAGATGAGTATGTAAGAGCTCTGGATAGTGTGTATGGTAATTTGTAATGCTTATGTATGTATGTCGATGTGTGTGCAGGGGAGAGAGATCTATATTACTTATCTAAGAAAGTGTGAGAAATATTGAATATAGATTAATTCTCTCAAGGCCTATATGAGGTTAATGATAATAGATATATTATATAACTTTGCCTTTATATGATGAGTCGATAATAGTAGACTGTCAGTGTATGTGATGGAGTTAGTGATTATATAGCTGTGCAAAGTATCATAAATGATTATAGTAGCAACAGATCCTAGGTCACTCATGAGTGAGGCAAATATACAATTATGACATATAAAAGCCATCTAGACAGAGAGATATTTCATATACTATTCTGTGTGTCGTGGGTCACGAGCACACAGTACATCACCATACCATTACCATACCACATCGTCAATAAAAAATTCTATAACTACATACATATACGATATTCATCTACCATACATTTATATTGTCATTAGTTATGTACTAACACGATATATAGCATATATATGTGCGTAGATATTAAGACTATTAGTATACACGTAATGAAAATCCTCTACTACCTACACCATTTACTGACTCATATCTAGATGTGTGTGTGTATAAGATAACGAGGTATCTATGTATGTTACTGGGTAAATCGTATGTGGTATTATGCATCATGTATGTTTATGATTGTATGATTGTGACTGTGTACTGCTATGTCTTCATAGTATGTATTGTATGTCAATATAGGTGATATAGGGTACACATTAGGGTAATTCCTAGATACAGAGCCTCTTATTACCCCGCATCTCATCATAATAAATATAGATGTAAGGATCTAATGTATATCAGTAGAATATGTACTGTATGTTGATGTGGATGTATATAGCAGCATAATCGATACATACGATACAATGAGCATATCAGTACGATACTATTACTATACCCATACCCACTATATCTATACTACTCTAACAATATCTCTCATGAACTAAGGGTACATACTAATACGATATCTATATTATACTGATACCTACCCCACTAATTCGTCTTAAATATAATATAGCTATACTCTAATGTAGTACTCGTATACGTATGATGTGAATTGGTAAGTGTTATTTCCTTCCGTATGTATGTCAGTTTATCATTCTCATATAAAACCGTAAGTATAAGTAGTATATAAGAGTTAATATAATATATATAGTATATGAGTACGTATTAGTATAAGACATGATAGGTAGAGCCTCTATATATATACACTGTCTATGTATGTACTCGTATATGTATGTTATGTATAGTAATGTATGATATGTATGTATGTGATGTAATGTATGGTATGTATGTAATGTAGTGTCTATACTATATTATAAATGTAGGAGCTATAAATATAATATGAATGAGATACTCAGAATATAGTACTCTTCCTATTAAGGTATACCATATATATATATAAAGTAGCGTATTAGTATATATAATGAGTATCAACAATAATGAGTATATAACCTAGTAATGCAGACTCATATCCATTTACCAACTCAGCATATATCTACACATTTATACTCAAAATAAATGAATACGCCTTAATAAAGAGAGACTATGCTCATATATACTGACTAGATTACTGTAGGATGGTATACTCTACTATATTCGGATATCCATAAGGTAACCATATATAGGCGGACAACATATATTATAGGCAACCGTTCAGGGCCCTCTACTCATCCTCACTTCAAATATATTACATTATAATATATATGATATTGATAGTATGATAAGTGACTCTAACTATAGCTCATTACAAAAATGTATACATATCACTACCTCGTATCCAACAAGGTGAACTATAATAGTAAATATTATATAAGACTATAGTAAAGAATAATTAAATATATTATGTATGTACATAGTAACCTATTATATCGTGATATATCTCTAATCATAACATCAATATGTATGTATGTGATATATGATATGTATGTATGTATGTATATCGTATGAGAGTAGTTAGGTAGTGTAATTGATTACTATGTTACAAATATGTACTCGATAATAAATGTTATGTGATGCAATGTATCTAATTATAGAAATTCTATAACGATAGATATCTAGTGCATCATACCCTAGAGGTATACTCAATAAGTAACTATAGTACTTCAGTATATACCGATATTTATACTATATTAACCTATTAATTATATATATAGAGCTATCTCACCATATAGCTATAAGTCATACTGTACTGATACCTGTGATATGTAGTGCATAAGTATATATCTGATCTATCAAGATAATATAATAAATGATAATAATGTCTCCTGAAATATAACCAATATATATAATGATGTGTGTAAGATGTGTAGGATGTGATAATATCGAGACATATATATATATATGTGGTGTGTGTATGCTGGGGCATAAACTCACTACCGCTGAGTCACCAGTCTGGTACCTAGCCTAATGTAAAATGATAATCATAAGAAGAACTTGTTTGATCGAAAAACTCTCTTAGTAGCCACAACCTTTTTTTCGGACTTTTCTTTCAGTGACTAGAATTCATTCAAGTTATCCAAAAAACCCTTCCGCCCCGCGCCTCCAAAATTCTCTTCCTATCAGTGGCGCAATCACTGCCTCCCAGCACCGTCTGACTATTTCGTGGCTTTCGCATTTAAAAACTTCTTCTTTCAGACTGATTCTTACCTCGAGTAGGGGCTGGATGACTGCTTTGCCATATTCACTGTTCCCTTCAGACTGATTCCTTATAGGAGGTTCCAAGGCCGCCAAAACTCCTTGGCAAATCAGTTGTTATTCCTCCTTCCCTAGTCTGAGGTTAGCTCTAAATGTCACGTCCTTACGAGATAAGGTGGAAACACTCCCATAATAACTGCCTTTTGCGATGTGGTAGAGTACTTCGCGCTCCTTCGGTTCCATTGACAGCCTCTCGCTTCGTGTCTATTCCTCTTAGAGCGAGTTACGTAATACTTTGCATTTGCCTTTTGTACATAAGGGACGGCGCTGGGCGCTTCTCTAGTCGTTAATTTCGTTCAGTTGCCATTACTCCGGTTACCTTCAGGCCTTTTCCACACCATTTTGGCCCCTCTTTCAGATCGTGGAGGGAGCTACGACATGAAGGTGATGGGAGATGTTTAGATATTTCGTAAACTCAGCAAACGTTCACCCAGTTGGATAATACCTCATACATTCGCGCGCGGGTAGTCTATATGCGAAGAACTCTTTCCTGAGTGCTGGAATAGAGCTTTGCCTTCCAAGATTGGATTCCTACTCCGATTAGGTCCGAATGAGCTACCTCGATACCTCTTTCTTGATAATCAGCTATTCTATAGTGAGCCGAAACTCCTATCTCAGACTTCATATTAATCAGTCAGTCGAACTTGTACTATCCAAAGATTTTTCCTCCAACAGTGCAGTAATTTTTGCTAAGTTGACTTGGGTCAATTACATTTTAGGCTATCGACCACTATGTTTGATTCCGTGTTACGAAGATTGATGCCCGCATATATATGCTGCATTAATGATCGCTCGCTAAAGAGTCATGAACTCCTCCATAGGAGATTGTAATATGAATTGGTACAACTAGTTCTTTTCTCAACCAACTTAAATTCTCGGCACTGCTTGGCCTCCGACACTCATCGAAAAAAGTGGGCCCGAAACTATGGTTATAAATCTCATAATTCCGAATTCACTATCATGTGGCGACACCTAACACATTAGGCCTCGGCGGTATGGTCGCCTTTAGTGAGTAAGCTCATAGGAACTGGAGGTCATCTTGAGTCACACTATCTTCTGTTAGTATTTCTATAGCATGTTTCTGTTGAGACCACCCGACCGATCACATTTATTTTCGTGAATCGGATTTACAGACTTTACTCATATAGATATTTATACAGTCCTACTACAGTGGGATGAGGGGGGGGGGGGGGGGATGGGGGGGGGGGGGGGCGAGCCCCACTACTGGACTATTATGACAATTAGAGTCTATCCTTTGCTGAAGTAGTTTTGTTATGTATCATGTGCTAGGTTATTGAGCCTGGCTCCTACTGGACCTTCCAAAATGATTCATTCCCTCTGCTCCGTAATGGCAACTTATCAACATTATCATCTGTGAAGTGACCTCGCACTTGGAGCATTGAGGTCGGGAAACATTCTAGGCAGTCCAGGATCGGGGTAATGGTTACGATTGTCACTATTAATCTTGCTCCAAAAATCGCACGATCAATATATATAAAGTACTTTCGATTACCAAAATTCAAGATCTTACGCTCTTTTCATACACTAACACATCTTCTCGTGTAAGCCTTGCCTCAGAAATTCCCTACAATGCTTACTCTGAAGCCTTCTATTTCGCGGTATTGCCTTGGAAGGCACTCCATGATGTGTTAGGAAGATTTTGATTGGCCAGAAGAGCTAACTTTATCCTCTACTCTCTGGTAGAGGGATAAGAAACAAACCTAACCAGATTATCCGGAAAGCCACTCCCAAGCCTCCAGGCCGAGGCTCTGGATGAAACTTTATTTCTTGCAGAAGGCCCCATCTGCTCATTATAATGAGTGTGATCTCCTGAGCTCTGGCATTTTTTAGAATTTCCTCAATCCCGACAAATACTTTGAATTCCTCTTTCTTTTTTCGTCCAAACAGTCTTTTCAGCTCTGATTTTGGCCCGTGAACGAATCGGAATCAGAATTGTCGGGCTAATTTCTACCTAATAAGATGTTAGCAACTGAGAGCGAGAAAAGGGTCCCCCGCTGTCCTCATTCCTGATTATTGCTTACTCCTCAATAAATTTTTTCTTAAAAGGATATCGGGATTGTGCCACAAATCCTGTCGAAGGCCAGAGTCAAATCTTTACTTTCTCAAGAATTATTTCATTCATACTTTCCTCCTGTGCTCATAGTGACTAAACTTGACCGACCACTAATTTATTGAATCATTATAGACTTAAAGTCAGAATCTTACTTTTAACTCTCTGGCTATTTTTAATTCGATGATTCAGCGCTTCATATTCGGCTCCATTATTTAGTTTGGCAGAAAATTTGAGTATAGGCCGTACTCGAAAGTCGAAAGCGCAGACTCTCCTTCTCGCGTTGCCTAGTTGACTCCATCGGGTACCTAATCCCGCACCGCTTAGAACTGCTGTTTTTGATGAGAAATAATAGAAACTAATTTCCTAGCGCTAACTTATAAAGATAGGTACAAAAAGATCTCTTCTCCAAGGACGGTCTTCTTTACTGGGGCACATTCAAGATCGTCTCTCATCATGGACAGACCTCTACAGTCCAAATTCCATCCAAATTTATTAGCTCCCGCTTTCAAGTCCTATAACAAATCCTAGATGCCAATATTTCAACTATCGACAAGTACAGTGCGGGCATCGGTGGGCAATGCTTGAGCACTCGTAACTGAGATTCAACTTACCTTGGCGTTCGGGGGATCCGAACAGCGTTTTGCGAGTGCGGTCATAGTAGATGGCGATGTCGGAAGGCCATTAACTACTCATCGGGGAATTCTCCGATTGTCTTAATTCAGCTGGACAGGCTTCTTCTAGAGCCCATGATTTCTTCCGGTATCGGAGGGTATGTATTGTTTAGATTAAGCTAGCCAGTCAATGGGCGTGCCTTCTCTTTTTAAGGAAACGCAAGAAAACTTCTAGCAGTCTTTGGCGGTAGGAGAGCCCTTTGCAAGTCGCGACCATGGACCATCGATCCGTTTGATGCACACAAGGGGGGAGTGCTCGTCTTCCTTTTATTCCACTAGAAAACTCTGGAGGACAATGATCATTGGTGAAGATCTTAAAAATCGAATGGGCACATCCTCTATTGCCGTGGCTTTCTTGATCAGACCACCCTGAGTTTACGAATAGAGACCTAAGTCGGGATAGCTTAACTTCTCGGATTAAATCCAGCATGAAAACGCTTGTCGACTTCTTCTACTATTACCTTTTGCCTTGTTGTGCAGTTGACAATAAAGCACTCTCCTCAAACTCTTCTATTCCACTAAGACCTGATCTGGCTTGAGATCAACGGGCCTTAGCCAATATAGCTCGCATAACGGTATTGACAAGGTTTCTTCCTTAGAGCTGTCCACCAGGGTGCAAATAAGTCCATCGGAACGCACATAAGTACGAAGAATTTTTTTCGACCTTTATGTCCTTCATCGATTCCTATGAAGTCGTGCCAAGCATCCTTTAGGATTGATGCTGCTTCTCTAAACTGGTAATGGCTTATGTTACTTAGATTTTGTATGTGTCTTAGCTCCCAATTTCTTTCCATATGTGTTCCGCATTTATTCCCATCCAAGGTGTGCACGTGCCCGCTACACCGCAGGTGGAGGGACGACCCGGCTTAGGGTCCATCAGAAGGATCCTCTATCGGTTTCTCTCCTTCTCGTGATCCGATGACGTCCTTGCGGATTCCCGGTGGCATCTTGTGGCCCCATCAAACTTAAAGAAGCAACGGGTGGACTGTTTGTTCTTTCTTTCGGAGCCTAGAGGTAGTTCGGTTTGACGAGACTCGGTTGAATAGCAATACCTTATCAGAGCTATCCTCCCCGACTGAACCCCCTGCTCCCGTTATTCTTCTCAGGTAACTCTGTCTTCGGAAACTCGTGCGATCTTCTACACATAGTAAGAGTGGAACATTACCACCATCCAGTTTTGTGCAGATTTTATTATCAGAAGAGTTCTTTGAATTGGCGTGTTGTAATAAAGGGGCTGAGCATGGGTGAGGCAGTGCTCGTTATAGACCTCATCAATAAAAAAAATTCACTGAATTCTAACGACATTACATGAGTGCCATTACACTTCTGTGGTCAGGACTGATCTGTTCTGACAGTGACACCTTTTATCATTTGATATGAGTGTATTACACCTTTATAAGTGGTATTGCCGACTTCGGAAGCCGGTCATCTCCTAGATAGCTCAAATTTATGTCTACTGGACATTTGAGGACATCGGAATCAGTCTCATCTCCGCAGTACATATTGGGGCGTTTATTTTTGGTCAAAGTGGCTGAAATCCCAAAAACCTACTTAGTACTGTGAAGTTGGACATTTACTTCCGCAGGAAAGGCATACACCTAAACATAACTTGGTTTGGCGTTCAGCTGTCATTATCTTATATTTGTTCTATGGAGCACCAAATCGATATATCAAAGTGGCCTCTTCATCAAAACAAGGTCGGTCATGGATGGGACGACCGATACATCATAGATTTTCCTCGAATTGACTATATATTTGAAATTGAGCTTTTAGTTGCTTTTCTTATTACCGGACCTAAGCATGTCATCCTGACGGTTCAAATATCATATGCTGATATAAATTTATTTATCTCTAACCCATGCATTTGGGGTGCCCTTAGTGAAGGTTATGGTCGCTGTACTTCAACTCCCTGCTATTCCGTTTGAATTTAACTGTATCTCCCTTTACAGAATTCGCGGACCCCTGGCATTAAGCATTTCTGACCGACTTGGATAAGTACTGCTACACCTAACCACATGATTGTATAAAGTCGATAGATATGAGTCGATGTCAGAGAGTAAATCGCCCAATTTCTTGTTGTTCCTTCCTTCTTTGGCGGTTTTTTGGTGGCTAACTGAGAACTCAAAGACCACATGGGGATTAGTTAATCTTAAAAGCAGTAGTCTCTGCCCTTTCCTTTAGTGCCCCATGGCCAAATTTCCGATCTTCGTCGTCAGCAGAGACTAGGGCACGTCTCCTGAGGAATCGAGATCCAGTCGGGTCCGTACTGTTCTGATAGGCTCACCTCGATCTAGCCGCTTTCTTAGAGCTGATAGCATTCTCAGTATGCTCGGTCTTACTAGGGTGGATCGTGCGTTACGATGGTTAGATGATCGATAGTAATATTTTGCTAGGATTTGTCGACTACAGCAATAGTTGGTTGACGCCTAGTATCTTGGACAGATCGTGTTATAGATGGCGTCCGATTTCACGTTATATGAGCGGCACCACTTAGGAAGTTAATTCTTTTCCCCCCACGGATGAAGGTTTTCTCCAATCCAATAACCTTTCATTTTTGGTAGCTTACCTTGCGCAGGTGGACATATTGTTGAAACCTTCTTTGCGCGAAGAGGAGAAACTATCTGTTTTTCTGATTGCCCTGCCTTCTTAATCGGAGCTTAATTTAAGGTTCTGTCCCAAAAGATTCCAGCTTTAGCCACTGTTTGCCTTAGAATCGACGATTATCAATACTCCAAAGCTAGAACGCAGTACTGGTCAGCGGCTATGGCTCCTACCTCATGCTGATGTAGCCAATGCACTTTCTCTGGAGGTTACAACCAACTATACTTGGATCGCGCACTATAAAGCACGCAAAACAAGAGAGCTGCTTTATTACTAATCATGGTCTTTACTGTTACAGGGTTATGCCTTTCGAACTTAAAAATGTAGGTACGACTTATCAGCACTTGGTCAATAAAATCTTCAAGGAGCAGATCGACCGCAATATAAAAGTTTACGTCGATGACATGCTAGTCAAAAGCCAAAAGACTGTCAATCATGTCGCCGACCTTGAAGAGGCTTTCGATGTGCTCAAAAAATATAAGATGAAGCTGAACCCAACCAAGTGTGCCTTCGGGGTAGCCTCAGAAAGATTTTTGGGATTCATGATCTCGAGATGAGAGATCGAGGCCAATCCAGAGAAAATTTGAGCTATCTAGGAGATGACCGCTCCGAAGTCCATCAAGAAAGTTCAGCGTCTGACCAAGAAGGTGGCATCTTTGAATCATTTTATCTTGAGGTCGGTCGAACGCTACATGCCCTTATTCCAAATCCTTAAAAAATCAAAAGATTTTCACTGGACTCAGGAATGCTAAAAGGCGTTCGACGAGCTCAAGAACTACCTTGGCTCGCCACCCTTACTGGCCAAACTCGAGCTCGAAAAGGAACTATTGCTCTACCTAGCGGTCTCCCCTGCGGTGCTAGCGGCAGTCCTGATCAAAGAAGAGGCAAAAGTACAATAATCAGTCTACTACATAAGCCAAATCCTAAGAGATGCTGAGACCAGGTATACAAAGTTGGAAAAATTGACTTATGCTCTTTTGATTGCAGCAAGAAGACTTCAATCTTACTGCTAGGGACATGTTGTAATGCTTTTCACTGACCAATCGATCAGAGCAATCCTTCATCAAACGGATGCTTTCAGAAGAGTTGCAAAATGGGCCATTGAATCAACAGAATTCGATATCAACTACCGACCTCGACCAGTAATCAAGGCTCAAGCATTGGTCGACTTCATAGTTGAATATATCATTCCAGATGAAGTCGAGCTTGAGCAGAACAAGACCGTCCTGAAGATTTTTGGACTCTTTACGTGGATAGTTCATCCAACTCCGCTAAAGCAGGTGCGGGATTAGTCCTAGTCAACTCCGAGGGAGTCGTCATCGAGTACGCGCTATACTTCAAATTTTCTGCAACTAATAATGGAGCCGAATATGAAGCGCTGATCATCGAATTAAAAATAGCAAGAGAGTTAAAAGTAGATCGACTTTAAGTCTATAATGATTCATAATTAGTGGTCGGTCAAGTTAGTAACAACTATGAAGCACAGGAGGAAAGTATGATGAAATATCTTGAGAAAGTAAAGGATTTGACTCTGGCCTTCGACAGATTTGGCATTCGATAAATTTTGAGGGTAGAAAATATAAGAGCCGACCTTTTCTCCAAATTAGCCACTTCAGTCTCAGCCAAACTGTCTAAAAAAGTATTTTTTGAAATTCTAAAATGCCCAAGCTCAGAGGAATCACAACTCATTATGCAGATGGGGCTTGAGCCGAGCTGGATTGATCTGTTAGTTGTCTATCTCAAAGAGGAAGTTCTTCCTCATGATCCGAAAGAAGCTCAGAGACTTAGGAATCAAGCCTTCCGGTATGTTTTGTATGAAGGCAAGTTGTATGAAAGATTATATTCGCTACCACTGCTGAGATGTTTCCGACCTTCAGAGGTCAACTTCACATTATGGGAAGTGCACGAGAAAATTTATGGAAGTCATGTAGGAGCCAGATCCCTATCACAAAAACTACTTCAGCAAGGATACTATTGGCCGACCTTGTACCATAATTCTATGGAGTATGTCAAAAAATGTGATCGCTGTCAAAGAAATGCAAATATACAAAGATAGCCGACCTCTGAGCTTACTCCACTACGCGCACCGTGGCCATTTGTGCAATGAAGAATGGATATACTTGGCCCTTTTTCGATGGCATCTAGATAATGAAAGTTCCTCCTGGTTGCGATCGACTACTTCACCAAATGGGTCGAAGCCGAACCACTAGCAAAAATTACTGAGATCAAGGTACAGAACTTCGTCTAGAAGTCAATCATCTATCGATTTGGCCTATCCCAAATTCTCATAATAGATAACGGGCGATAGTTCACTGGGATGAGGTTTGCTGAGTTCTACGAAGATCTAAACATCTCCCATCACTTCATGTCGGTAGCTCACTCACAGGCAAATGGGGAAGCTGAAGTAACCAACCAGACCTTATTACAAGGCATCAAGATAAGGCTCGATAGAACGAAGGAAGTCTGGACGAACGAACTCTACCACATCCTTTGGATGTTTCAAACTACTCAAAGACTACCAACTGAGAAAACACTATTTGCCTTGGCCTTTGGAACGAAAGCAGCCATCCCAATCGAGTTTAAACTCCCAATAGCATGGGTCGTGGCCTTCAATGAGCAGCGTAACTCGCAGGACCTCAGAGTCAACCTCGATCTGCTAGAAGAAAAGGAGAAGAAGCTGAAGTTCAGATGGCGGCCAACAAGTGAAGGATGGCCCGATATTATAATTCCAAAGTCAGAGGTAAAATATTCAGAGTGGGAGAGTTAGTACTTCGATGAGCTGCTATCTCTTAGCCTCAAAGCTAAGAGAAGCTTGCCCCAAATTGGGAAGGACCCTATAAGGTCACGAAAGTCGTCCGACCCGAGACGTACTACTTGAAGAAACTCGGGGGGCAGACCTACCTCGACCATGAAATTCAAAAAATCTGTGAATGCATTATCGATAATTTGATTACAATGAAATCCCCCTACTCTAATACCCTAATCTTTGTAGTGTACCGGTGATAAAGAAGGACTACCCCATAAATTTAATTTCACGATAAATATAGTCTATTAGGAACAGGAGGAGAACCTCATCCTAACATGAGCAAAGTCAAAGGCCTCATTCATTTTAGATGAGATGAGGGGAGAGGCCCTGACAACGGTCCTAATATGCCCCTATAGTCCATTAGGAATAAGAGGAGAACCTCGTCATAACGTGAGCAAAGTCAAAGGCCTCGTTCATTTTAGATGAGATGAGGGGAGAGGCTCTGACAACGGTCCTAATGTGCCTCTACAGTCCATTAGGAATAGGAGAAGAACCTCGTCCTAATGTGAGCAAAATCGAAGACCTTATTCATTTTAGACGAGATGAGGAAAGAGGCCCTGACAACGACCCTAATATACTCCTACAATCCGTTAGAAATAGGAGGAGAACCTCATCCTAACGTGAGCAAAGTTGAAGACCTCATTCATTTTAGACGAGATGAGGGGAGAGCCCAGATAACGATGGCCGAATGTGCCCCTACAGTCGATTAGAAATAGGAGGAGAACCTCATCCTAACATGAGCAAAGTCAAAGATCTCGTTCATTTTAGATGAGATGAGGAAAGAGGCTCTGACAACGGTCCTAATGTGCCCCTACAACCTATTAGAAATAGGAGGAGAACCTCATCCTAACGTGAACAAAGTCGAAGACCTCGTTCATTTTAGACGAGATGAGGAGAGAGGTCCTAACAACAGTCCTAATATGCCCTTACAGCCTGTTAGAAATAGAAGGAGAACCTCATCCTAACGTAAGCAAAGTCGAAGATCTCATTTATTTTAGACGATGTGAAAAGAGAAGTCCCGACTCGGTCGGAGATAAGATCTCCTTCGAGCTTCAACTTCAACAAGAGCAAGGATCTCCTACAACCTTGACTGGAGATAAAATCTCTCCCGAGCTTCGACCTCAATAGGAGATAAAATCTCTTACAACCTCGGCTGGAGATAAAATCTCTCCCAAGCTTCAACTTCAAAAGAAGATAAGATCTCTCTCAACCTCCATGAAAGATAAAATCTTCCTCGAGCTTCAACCTCAATGGGTGTAGAGCCCAAAAAAAACTTCGACAGTCATATTTTTTGTACTCCCTTCCTTCAAATGTTGAACTCCAGAGTGGGGGACTATTGTTAGGAATAAACCCTGCTCCTATCGAAGTTCAGTCTGATACCTAGTCTAATGTAATTGATAATCATAGAAGAGCTTCGATCGAAAATTCTCCAACAGCCAAATTTTTTTCGAACTTCTCCTTCAGTCAAATTTCTCTAGGAGCCGAACTCCTTCCGGACCTCTCCATCAGTCAAATTCCTCCAGCAGCCGAGCTCCTTCCGAACTTTTCCTTCAGACTGATTCCTACGGAAGCCAAACTCCTTCCGAACCTCTCCTTTAGTCAAATTTCTTTAGGAGCCAAACTCCTTTCAGACCTCTCCTTCAGTCGGATTCCTATAGAAGCCGAACTTCTTTCGGACCTCTCCTTCAGTCGGATTCCTACAGGAGTCGAACTTCTTCTAGACTTCTCCATCAATCAAACTCCATCCGAATTCCTCGAGTGGATTACTTATAGATTTCAAGTAGTATTCCTCCCGAATGATTCTCTATAGTCGTATTTTCTTTAGAAGTGCAAACTCCTCTAGAATTGATATATATCGAAGTTCTTCACCAATCAATGCATGCTTCCTTCGGAGTTCGACTATTAAATCTCAACGAATAGGCAATCTCATTACCGGATGATTACGACTGTCATTTATCAATCTGCTACAAGCAACCCCACTATCGAATGATTACGACTGTCATTTATCAGTCTACTATAGGCGACCCCACTATCGGACGGTTACGACTGTCATTATCAGTCTGTTACAGATGACCCCACTATCGAATAGTTATGACTGTCCTTTATCAGTTTGCTACAGGCGACCCAAATATCGGATAGTTATAACTATCATTATCAGTCTATTATGAGTGACACATCTCTCCGTAATAAATTTCACGTATCCCCGAGGGGCCCATGATTGGATGGTTATGATTGTCACTATTAATTTGCTCTGAATTTCATTTATAAAATGGACCTTCCAAATATGTTTTCTCTAAGCTCTCTTCTCCTTCTCAAAATTCTATTAAATTCTTTCCTGAGCACTTCATTTCTATTGGCCAGAAGAGCTGACTTGATCATCGGAGGATTCTGCCGGAGCCACCACCACCGACTCTGAATGAAACTTTATTTTGTATGTCCCTTTAGTCGACCGTCCCTTCAGTCGATCGAGCTTCTTCAGACTTTCAGCGGTCGAACTCCTCAGCAGTCGAACTCCTTCCGAGCTTCCCCTTGGCCAAACTCTCCTGAAATCGATATATGCCGAAGTCCATCGATCAATGCCTACTTTCTGGGGGCCATGGCTATTAAAGCTAGACGAACGATCATCGTCAGTTTGCCACAGGCAATGCTACAGCGGCTCCACCAGACCTCGAGCAGCCCACCACTATTAGACGGCATGGCTATCGCTTTCGACCTAATGACATCATCCTCTCTGCATCAAACTTGGTGCAGCCTCGAGCGACCCACCATCAGATAGCTGCAGCTGTCACCATCAAGCTCCGCCTATAAAAAGGACCCTCCAGATACACTATCCTCTAATCGCTAACCTCTAATCTCTATGCTCTAAGTTCTCTTCTACTCTAAGCTCTATGGAAATCATTCTCGAGCACTCCATTCTTGTTGGCCAAAGCTGACTTGATCGTCGGAGGGTCCTACCGGAGCCACCCCCCACTGGCTCCGGATGGGACTTTATTTTGTAGGTTCCGACGGCGACCTCGTCCACCATCACTCCAGTTGATTCCGACGATGACCAGTTTCTGCGTCAATAAAATGGTGCTAGAAGGAGAGCATGAACCTCTGAGGTTTTCTTATTCTTAAAGGAGTGCTCGACGATGATTTCTCTCTTTCCTCTCTGGAGATCTCTCTTCTTCCTCACTAGAGTCCTTTCTTAAAGAGAAAATGCCTCCCATGAGAGCTTTGACTCGGCGATCGTTGGCCTGCGCGTCAGGTCCATCTGCTCTCATTTCAGCCCTGGCAGCTTAGGTTCCACACAAAGCCACCGCAGACGTGGAGCAGTTCAACCTGCTGGTCGAGTTCGTGGCTCCGTCGAGATGATGCTGGCCATGTGACAACCCCCGATGGAGACTTTGCCAGCAAACCCACCATGAGGATGCGAGGAATCGGCCTTAAGGAAGAGCATTCGGGCATACCAATCGCCCTAAGAAAGGATAAATGGAGAGCAGAAGTTCTTCCGCATCATCAGAATGAAGTTCGGCGGAAGCAAGGCCAAACACCCCCTCAAAGCTCATCATTGGAATGAAGTTCAGTGCAAACAAGGTCGAACTCCCTCTCGAGTATGACTCTAAGGAAGCCCCGATAAAGGGGCATGAAGTTCTCCCACAGAAGGTTCCACAGAAAGTTCGGCCGCATCCACGACCTTCCCGCACAAGCGAGACCGAACTCCCTTCGAAGCTCATTATCGAGGAAGCCCCGACAAAGGGGCATGAAGTTCTTCCACGAAAGATTTCACGAGAAAGCGGAATGAAGTTTGGCGCAAGCAAGGCCGAACTCCCTCTTGAGTATGACTCTAAGGAAGCCCCGATAAAACAACATGAAATTCTCCCACAGATTTCACAAGGAGACGGAATGAAGTTCGACGGAAGCAAGGCCGAACTCCTCCTGAAAGCTCATCATCGAAATGAAGTTCGACGCAAGCGAGGCCGAACTCTCTCTCAGGCATGACTCTAAGAAAGCCCCGACAAAGGGACATGAAGTTCTCCCATGGAAGATTTTGCGAAAAAGCGGAATGAACTTCGATGCAAGCGAGGCTAAAACTCCCCCTCGAAGCTCATCATCAGAATGAAGTTCGACGAAGTAAGGCCGAACACCCCCTCAAAGCTCATCACCAGAATGAACTTTGATGCAAGCAAGGCCGAACTCCCTCTCGAGCATGACTTTAAGGAAGCCCCAACAAAAGGGCATGAAGTTCTTCCATGGAAGGTTTCATGAAAAAGTGGAATGAACTTCGGCACAAGCGAGGCTGAACTCCCCCTCGAAGCTCATTATTGAAATGAAATTCGGCGGAAGCAAGGCTGAACTCTCCCTCAAAGCTCATCATCGGAATGAAGTTCGGATGCAAGCGAGGCCTGAACTCCCTCTCGAGTATGACTCCAAAGAAGCCCCGACAAAGGGGCATGAAGTTCTCCCGTAGAAGGTTCCATAGGAAGTTCGGCGGCGCTCATGACCTCCCCAGTGCAAGCAAGGCCCGAACTTTTCAAGCTCGCCATCGAGGAAGCCCCGACAGAAGGGCGCAAAGAAGTCCTCCTTCCAAAAGGTTCTGCGACTACGCCCCCCTCAACGCCCCTCGAATTCGAATTCTCATGGAGGTTAAGAAAGAGCTGCCAAGGCCAGAAGGACTACGGTCTCCCCCAAACATGCGCAATTGAAACAAGCAATGCCCCTACCATCGCGACCACGGCCATGATATTGAGGAATACATTCAGCTCCGAGATGAAATTGAGGAGCTTGTCAGAAAGGGACGGCTGAGTAAATTCCTCTGACGCCAGTCTGAAGCAGAAGATCGGCCAAGGGCGCTACCATAGTCAAAAATGACATGGAGGTCGGCCACCTCACGGCATCATCAACGTTACCCCTGGGAGGAGCTTGGTACATCGACGATTCGTCGTCTTCTAGCGACAAAGCTAGGAGAAGCTTGCTCCAAATTGAGAAGGCTAGCACGAGATAGAGGAGGTCATCCGACCCGGGCCTTGCTGCCCAAGGGAACCCGAACGAACAACGCCCCCACGACCCTAAAATGGGGATATGCTGCGAGTAACTTCCCCTCGATAAAATTCTCCCCAAACAAATAATATTATTTCTGGATGCAAAAACTATGTGATGACAGGAAAGAAGCAGTCAATAGTTGCCATGTTAGAAACAGGAGGAGAACCTCGTCCTAACACGTGCAGATCAAAGACCTTCAATCTCGGCCCAAGATAAAATCTTTTCCGAGCGATCAATGATAACTTCGACCAGAGATAAGATCTCTCCCGAGTGAAGACCTCGTTCACAAAGGACGAGATGGAGGGAAAGGCCCTGACAATGGCCCTTATGTGCCCCCATAGCCTATTAGGAACAGGAGGAGAACCTCGTCCTAATGCGAGCAAAGTTCAAAGCCTCGTTCACAAAGGATGAGACGGGGGGAGAGGCGCGGACGACGGTCCTGTATGTGCCTCCACAGTCCGATTAGAAATAGGAGGAGAACCTCATCCTAATGCGAGCAAAGTCGAAGACCTCGTTCACCTTAGATGAGACGGGGGAGACAGATGATGGTCCGAATGTGCCCCCACAGCCCATTAGGAAATAGGAGGAGAACCTCATCCTAACGCGAGCAAAGTCGAAGGCCTCGTTCACAAAGAACGAGAGATGGGGGAGAGGCACGGACGACGGTGTGAATGTGCCCCCACAACCCGTTAGGAACAGGAGGAGAACCTCATCCTAACGCGAGCAAAGTCGAAGGCCTCATTCACAAAGGACGAGATGGAGGGAGAGCACGGATGACGGTCCGAATGTGCCCCCACAGTCCGTTAGGAATAGAAGGAGAAACTTCGTCCTAATGCGAGCAAAGTCGAAGGCCTTGTTCACCTTAGACGAGAACGGGGGGAGACGGACGATGGTCCGAATGTGCCCCCACAGCCCATTAGGAATAGGAGAGAACCTCGTCCTAACGCGAGCAAAGTCGAAGGCCTCGTTCACAAAGGACGAGATGGGGGGAGAGGTACGGACGACAGTCCAAATATGCCCCCATAGTCCGTTAGGAATAGGAGGAGAACCTCGTCCTAATGCGAGCAAAGTCGAAGGCCTCGTTCACCTTAGACGAGATGGGGGGAAATGAATGATGGTCCGAATGTGCCCCCTACAGCCCCGTTAGGAATAGGAGGAGAACCTCGTCCTAACGTGAGCAAAGTCGAAGGCTCGTTCACCTTAGACGAGATGGAAGGAGAGGCCCTGACAGCGGCCCTTATGTGGCCCCACAACCCATTAAGAATAGGAGGAGAACCTCATCCTAACGCGAGCAAAGTCGAAATCTGACCTCCGAAGTCTAATAGGAGACGGGATCTCCATCAACCTCGAGCACAAGAGATAAGATCTCCTCCGAGCGACCGAGTCAATCTCGGCCAGAGATAAGATCTCTCCTGATCGATCATAACTACCTCGATCTACGACAACCTCGGGCAGAGATAAGCTCGGAGACAACCTCGCCCAGAGATAAGATCTCTCCCGATTGACCGCGTCAACCTCGGCCAGAGATCAGATCTCTTTCGAGCACCCATGTTAAACCACGGCTGCAGGAGAGGAGACCTTCTCCGAGTCAACCTCGACTGCTGAAGACAATATCACCCTCCGAGGAGCTCAACCTCCGATCTTGATCGCAGGAGACAAGGCCTACCTCAACCTCGGTTGGAGATGGGATCTCCCCCGAGCTTCAACTTTAGCTGGAGATGAGATCTACCCCGAGCTTCGACCTGAACCAGCACGGAGCCCGGAAGAAGACTTCGGCAGTCGTCTTTTCTGCACTCCCTTCCTTCGAATTTCGAACTCGGGAGTGGGGGGACTATTGTTGGGGATAAACTCCGCTCCTACCGAAGTCTAGTTCGATGCTCAGCCTAATGCAACCAGTAGCCGCGGAAGAGCTTCAACAGACGGATCTTAGCCGAACTCCTGCAGTCGGCCGAACTGCTCAGCCAGTCGAGCTCCTTCGGACTCCCAGCAGTCGAACTCCTCAGCGGCCGTCCCTCGGTCGAACTCCTCAAGCAGCCATCCCTTCAGTCGGCCGAGCTCCTTCGAACTTCCAGCGGTCGAACTCCTGCAACCGGTCGAACTGCTCAGTCGGCCGAGCTCCTTCGAACTCCCAGCGGCCAAACTCCTCAGCTATCGTCCCTCGGTCGAAACTCCTAAAGCGGCCGTCCCTCAATCGGTCGACTTCCTTCAAACTCCTAACGGCCGAACTCCTGGCAGTCGTCCCTCGGTCGAACTCCTCAAGCGACCGTCCCTTCAGCCGGTCGAGCTTCTTCGGACTCCCAGCGGCCAAACTCCTCAACGGCCGAACTCCTTCCGAGCTTCCCCTTGGCCGAACTCCCCTGGAATCGATATATGCCGAAGTCCATCGATCAATGTCTGCTTTCTGGGAGCCATGGCTATTAAAGCTGGACGAACGATCACCGTCAGTCTGCCACAGGCAATGCTACAGCGGCTCTACCAGACCTCGAGCAGTCCACCACTGTCGAATGGCATGGCTATCGCTTTCGACCTAACGACACCATTCTCTCCGCATCAAACCCGGTGTAGCCTCGAGCAACCCACCATCAGACAGCTGCAGCTGTCACCATCAAGCTCCGCCTATAAAAAGGATCCTCCAGATATGCTATCCTCTAATCGCTAACCTCTGATCTCTATGCTATAAGTTCTCTTCTACTCTAAGTTCTGTGGAAATCATTTCTGGGCACTCCATTCCTATTGGCCAAAGCTAACTTGATCGTCGGAGGGTCCTGCCGGAGCCACCCCCACCGACTCCAGATGAAATTTTATTTTATAGGTCCCGACGGCGATCTTATCAACCACCGCTCCTGCTGATTTCGGTGACGAATAATTTCTATATAAATATATATATATATATATATATATATATATATATATATATATATATATATATATATATATAATATATATATATATATATATATATATATATATATATATATATATATATATATGGGTGAATGGAGGATTTCAAAGTATTTTGGCATCCGTGAATGATGTGACCTGATAATGATGGAGACGTGGCGTCAAGGATAATGATTTGGATGCGTGACCAATTGCTTCCGCTCCAGTCTTCTCAAAATGCTTCTTGGCTACTCAATGCCATGAGTGGAACCAAAATTTCCAACCTCAAGAACGAGGCTGGCTGGGAGGAAAACTATAAGCTAAACCAAATAAGTAACCATCCTAGCATAAATTATTTTTCTTGCTGGTGAAAGTATGCCGACCTGCGAAAGCAGCTTAGGATTACATTATTTGTCATCTAGCAGGTATTTGGTTGCAAGAATGTAGAAAATGGTAACTTTATGAAAAAAAAAAAATGATGCTTAGAAAAAATAACTTTTGCTGAATGTGATTCAATGACGTAAATATTTAAAAATATGGTTTAGAAACTTTTTGTTAAAAATTAATGTAAAATATAAATTATTATATCAATTAAATAAAATAATTATATATTATTATTAATTATTTATGTATTTAAATAATATTATTTTCAAATATTACTGTAAATATGAACTTAATCTTGATATGTACACTATCTTCCTAAAGACATATTGACTGAACAAAATATTATTATTATAGTATTAGTTAGCTATGTTAATTAGCGTCGAGTGGGTGTTTAATTCCAGGAAGGTGGTTTAAGTAAAAAATGGCCACTTTCAGAAAATTAATTTTTGAAAAATAACTTTTGTTGAAATTCGAGTTGTTGAATTTCGAGTTTTATTGTTTGGTTTCCTAGGAAGTGAATTTTAAAAAAGTTACAATTTTGAGGTTTTTCACTATGAACTAGTATAAAATATAATGAATGTATATAAATTAAAAACTAGTTATATGTTATTATTATTTATTTATTTAGTATTTAAATAATTTTTTGTATATCAAAAACTTGAATACAATCTTAATATGTACACTATCTTCCCTATGGTAATGATTGAATAAAATAATATTACTATAATATAAATTATATGTAATATTTAGCCAATATTATCTATATTTTATTGTTAGAATATGAGCACAACCATGTGTTACTATAGTTATTAATATGAATTACTAATTTCATATTATTTTACTATGAGTTATTGGTATATTGTTACAAATAAGATAGTATTACTTGAATTATTCATCTAATTCATTTATTTCTATTTAATGATCCTTATTATCAAATTTATATTATTTAATATTTTTATTAAATAATATTTTATTGGTAGTTACTTGTAGTGTTAGATTATAGATAATAATATTATTATGATAAATAATTAATAAATAATATTGTTAAACTATCAATTATGTTTGAACAAAAAATTATGGATATTCTATTATTTTAATATGTATTACTAAAGTATTAACTTTATTTATTTAATCTAGTTTTAGTTATTTAATATTAATTATTTACAATTGTAAAAATTTATTATTAGTATATAATTAAAGTTGGGTAGATGTTTTATCAATTAGGTTGGGCTTGGGTTCAAAATTCACAAACCTAACCTCAAGTAAGGTTGGGCCAGGATTAACCTTAAACCCAACCAAATCTAATCCTAACCTAACCAAATTTCACTTAGGCGAACTTGACCCAATATATAAATAAAAAAGTATTTATGTTTACTTTTGTAAACTTTGCTTTTATGTTTATATAATTATGTCTTTAATCTTTTTAAACTACATGTAAGTATATCATTGAAATTTATGAAAAAGACCCAAATCTTTCCCTTATCCAAAAATTCCTATTCAACTCAATTTAACTTAATTATAATATGTTGCAATCCAACTCAACCCAACTAACTTGACCCGGCTTAACTAACCTGACACAATCTGAATTTAGATATCATGGGGTTGGGTAGGTTTGAGTTAAAAGAACTCCAACCTAAGATCGATGAGGTCAGGTTAAGATGGTTTTTGCTCTAAATTAGAACCAACGATGCTCTCCCGTCCCCCAACTGGAATTCATGTGCACCCTTGATTTTGTATGGATTAGAAACATCAACATAGGGCCCAAGTACCCCATCCCTTGGCCTAAATATTTTTCTATCTAACTTAGAAATCAAAAATGTTATGATGCTTATGGATTGGAATGGGATCTCTTTATATATTTAAATTGGGACGTGGGGTGAAAGTGAATTAGGTAATATTAGTTTGGATCCATTTTCGTATCCGAATCTATTGGAATATGGACAGAAATTTGAGCATTCGGCTGATAAGAAATCTATATCCATATCCATGTCAACTAAAAAAAAATGGATATTGAATAGGTAGATAACTATTCATTTCATATATGAATATCCAATTCTATTTATAATTTTATTTAATTCTATATAGCACTTATAATTTTTTTAGAAAAATATATAACCACATCAATGTACTATTAATTTGATTAATGATCTACTTAGTAATATCTTTGATTCTATAGTTATAAAATTTAGTTATTCAACCTATCTCCATATTATATCCGACTTAAATCTTTATCTATTTAAAATAATAAGAATATGAATTTTTGCATTCGAGTAATATCAATATCTATATCCATATTTATCAAATAATATAAATATGGATATGGATATATTGGTATCCGATTCGATTTTAGCCTTATTGGGATGACATCAATGTAAAGAGATCTTATAGCTAGGTCGTATCTAATCTTGGATTAGAATTCTATTTTGAGAAAAAAGATTAGAAAGAGTCTAATCCATCACTACAAGAATATAGACTATTAGCGATGGTAAATCACCTTCGCTAATAGTCCATCTGTCGTAACTAATAACCTTATTGTTGCTAATTCTATCATGATAACCAATCTAAAAAATTTTGGTTACTAATTATCATTATTAGCGATGAAAAATATAGCTATTGCTAATAAAGCTATTAGTGATGGATTTAGTGACGGAATAATTTTATCGTTAATTATTTTTTAATTTTTAAATTAATTTTTTATTTTTTAAAAAAATATTAGCGATGGTATTTTTATGGCTAATGCCATCGCTAATAATTATTAGCGATCAAAAATACCATCGCTAATATCATCTCTAATTTTTTTAATTTTTAAATAAAATAAAAAATTATTTTAAAAAATATTAGCGATGGTAATTTAGTTTCTAATGTCGTTGCTAGTAGTTATTGGCGATGGCCATTACTATTGCTAATAGTTAATTTTATTTTTTTAAAAAAAATAATAATAATTTTTAAAGTCTATTTTAATTAATCATAATGAATTATATTTTCTAATACCTGTTACAATTAAAATGCAAAGATAATATGATAATTAGAAATTAAAAACTAATTATATTATATTAAAAATATAAATTATATAATTTTTTTATGAGCAAATCAAAAAAATACAATACATCAAAAAAATAAAAAAATTAGGTATGATCCTCATTATCGTCTGTCTCTCTCCTTCTACTCCTCTCCAGCAGCTAGTGAATAAGAGTCGGATATCCTAGCATCTTATAATTAAAAAATAAAATAATATTAGTAAATTTTGATATAAAGATGTATCTTTCAATATGGAGATGTATCTTTTGATTCACTTTTTTGATTTTCGAATAGGTTATTCGTACATATTCTATTCGATGATACGGAGCTATAGATACCAGCTCCGACCATCAATTAGATAGTTAGATTAAATTTTTAGCTCTTAGATCCCTTTTCCATAGTTAAATTTAAATATATGAAGTTTCTAAATATGAAAACTTAAAATAAATAAAAAGATTTAGTAATATAATTATTTGATATAATGGCTGAGACGACGAGTCCAACTAGTCGCACAATTGTGGGTCTTGAAGAAGCTCCAGACCATATCACGGATGGCATCCAGAAGACTCCAAGGTTGCTGGCTCAGAAGCCTCTATACGACCTCCTCTATGTGTACATCGCTCTAGGTATGGAATGTCGAGGTTTATGAGGATGCTAAAGGATATCGAGATAATAAAGGATCGAAGTTATGATCGAATTCTATGACTCGGCTCGTACTTACCCCCTCCTCCGATGGCACTGAGCCATCCCTCAAGATCAAAAGGGACTGAGAAGATGGATCATCATCGTACTTCTCACTAATATACACCATGTAATGCATTTACATAGTTTAAAAATATATTAATTCTAACATAAAAATCAAATTCTTTAACAACTTAATTAGTAAATAAAGTTTAAAATTTTTATCATAATCTATCGCGACGTAGAATCTAAGTAGTCATCAATCCTCCTAGACTGATGTGTAGCCCGCCACAACTACAACTAGTTTGGTGGATGACCCAACTACTATGTCTACAATAAGTAAATAATAAAATTAAATTAATTAAAATATGTATATAAGAATTTTTATAGTTCTAGTAAAGAGTTTTGGTATTGATTTCTTACCGATCTATCGGCTATAATATATGTACCGATCAAAACGCCCGTGTGCCTAATTGAATTCTACTGGATGGTCCAATTCTATCGAAACCTCTGCTGCCTATCAGAGTACTTCTACTTTGCTCCACTGATCATAGAGGATCTGCCATATGTCCCCCTACATTTAGTGATCCATAAAGGACCTTCAATCCGATGATGACTAGGAACTAGAGTGATAGATAGTGGATTGTGTGAGGCTGTAAAGGCCATCTCGGAGCCTCCATGTGGCCACCTCCTCAAAGGTTTGACGACCAACCTCCTCATCCTAGGAAGTTTCAAATCAATAGTACACCTACAATATAGAAGCGAGCATGTATTAATATGCAATCAAAATACCAATGTATCAGAAATTTAAAAATTAAACTAGTTTTGACTTACCAGAAATATCTTTCAGACTGCATCACAAGCTTTAGACGGCTAGCTAGAGCACTCATTCATCAACCTCGGCATCAAGCGTCGAATGATGATGATGACTACATAAGATACTCTAGACTCTCTAAATATGCTATGAAATTAATTTTTAAAGATAAATGTTAACTCTAGAATGGCTAAATTCTAAACATATTAACTGAAGTTGTAATACTTACGAGAAGCTCTAAACGTGAATGAGCTATCTATCCTCTGATCGAGTCAGAGGTGCCATGAGCTGGGTGGGTCCTTGACCACGACTTTATGTCTATGAGCCAGTTGCTACTATATATGACTGTGGGGTCACTAGTGATCCCCTGTCATCTAAACCTGAGCATAAAATATCTAATATAAAGAATATTATATTAGTTAGTAAAAAATAAAATAACATAAATAAAAATATCTAAAGTATTAGAATTTACCATCCAGTGTGAGAGGTGTAGAATCATGTGAACTAGCCACATGATCGCTCTCTCCTCGAGAGCTCTGTCCTTGGCTGGAATGGCTCCAACCTCTGGAAGATATGATATATAATCTTTAAAAATAAAAATAAAAATCAAAGCAAGCAAATGACCTAAAAATTAGTTCAAATAAATTATCTATCAAAACATAAAAAGATGATCAAAATTTAACTCATGTGTAACAAATATTGTTAGTTAGCATCGATAATATATCAGCAAAAAAATGATTCTCATCTAATAGCATATGATAATGTATTGGTCTGCTAGTCCTCTGATTTAGGCATTGTCTGATTCTCATCTAGCAGTATATGATAATCTCAGTATATAAAAATATAAGAAGACTCAGATCTATCATTGAAAATAAGACATTGCAAGTGTTCCTATACCTTTAACCATGAGGTGGCTACAAGCAATTGTCTGTGATGTAACAGACCATCTAAGCTTGCCCTGTATTGCAAGTTTCTCTACACCTTGAACTATGAGGTGGTTGCAAGTGGTTGTCTGCAATATAACAGACCATCCAAGCTTGACCATATAATAACAAGAGCAGAAATGCATCACCTCCATTTAGGCACATCTAGCACAGGCAATTATCATAGCCTCTCCGAGCCTCTGGTCGTCTTCTCGAGCTACAAACTAGGAGTAAAAATTTTTTAAAAAAATAAAATAATAACCTAAAAATAAAATTCATATTCTCGTGCAACCTATACTACTACAAAAAAAGGCTATGACAGTGGTAGCCCAATAAATCACCGCCATAGGCTATGGCAGTAATTTTCTAACCACTGCTACTACGGTCATCGCCGTAGCTCTATTACAGCGGTTGTTGTAGTAGTTGTTAGAACCGCTGCCATAGATGGTCTATTACAGCGATTTATAAATCGCTATAAGAAATCGATCTATCACAGCAGTTATGTAACCACTGCTATAGATATCCTATGGCAGTGGTTACATAACCGTTACCATAGGTAATATAGTAGCGATTTCTTAATCGCTACCATAAGTCTAGTATAGTGGTTGGTATTGGATCTATGGCAGTGGTTGGCATTAATATGCCAGAGATTATAAAATCGCTACTGTAGATCTTGAATAATTTAAAAAAAAAAATTATATATTTTATCTAATAAATATAGATATATAACATAAAAAAATATAATAAATATAAAAATTATTTTAAAATGCTAAAATTTTAGTAGCGAATAAAATTTATTATAATATTTTTTAAAAAAAATAAAATATATCAAAAGTCTTCTAAATCTACATCATCGTCATCGTCGTCGTCACCAAAGTCAGAGCTGGAGTTGAAGCTAGAATGAGGGCCAACATATCCTTGAAGCTAATGACTCCAAAATGCATGCTGAGCATCGACATCATGTCTCTCACGATGCCCTCCAGATGAGATGTGCACTCCTCAGCCTGATCTGCCCGCATCGTAGTATGATCTGCCGTGCCAACACCTCCTCAAGCTTCTTCCGACTGACGACACTGAAAGTCTATGAGGAGATGCTTGCCTCGGATCAGTAGCTCGTCAGTGTGTGTTTGGGCCTGCATCAAATCCTCCCAAAGTGCTCAAGCCCCAAGATCTGAGACAGATGGTCATGGAGCCTAGAGGTATCTGGCCCTCACTCACGAGCGCATCTAACTAATTCTATAATTATAAATTAAAATAAAATTTCATAAGAAATACTATAATACTAATCATATATACTAATATATTTAATACTTACAAAAATATGCCCGATCATGGCGTTCATCGGCCTAACCATCTTGTCTGTGTAGCTGAATCGAAAGATCTTGCTACGACTGGGCATCACTTTATCTCTCATCAACTATAACAAAAAATAAATTTATCAGAAAGATGATAAAAAATATGAGTTTAATTTATCTAGTAAGATTTAGAATTAATTAACTCTCTATGCATACGACTGGCTATAGATTCGTGGTCTAGAGTGTAAGTATACTTCTGGGTTGCATGGTTCTCTCGGTTCTGATGGGAGGTAGCCTAACAAGTATTCAAATAAATAATAAATATTTAAATAAAACTTTAAACATATTAAAAAATTCAAAAGTTAGAAATTTTACCTCAAACTTCTGGCTCCTCCAGTGTCTAACCATCCTCTCTCACTAACTCGAAAGACAGTCTTGTATCCAGGGAACAAGCTCCTCCGGAGTGTCTCGTCGGTGCTCAAGCTATCCTTTATGGAGCTTGACCTTGTAACCTTGGTACAACTCCTCGATCTTCTTCAGTCGAGCATCTCGAGCCCTCTCGTGATCGAAAAAGTTGTACCTCCTCTGCACAAATTTATCAAAAATTAGTTATAAAATTATTCTAATCAAATATATATAGTGTAAATATATAAAATACATAAATATAACTAAGATGTACGTACTTATCCATATCTCCTTCCATACTGAAGGAAAATCCAGATTTTTTGGTCCAGGTTCGTTCGGATCTGATCAGATCAAGAGATATATTTCAAAAAAAATTTTCTTTGATCTGTATCAGATCTGAGATGTTTTAGATCTAATTCTTATTATTTTAATAAATAAAATAAAATAAAAATAAATTAAATCAAATTTAATTTATCTGATTTGGATAATCCAATTATCCGTTGATGATCCTGTTTGTAGTGGAAGGTTCTAGATCTAGCCATGCAAGCGCTTGGCCTCTATCGGTATCCACTCGAACTGGATCTGGAGATCCTCTTCTTCTCTATCACATCTCCAAAAATTAGATCTAGAGGATCTTCAAAATTCCTTTTGAAGATCAGCAGTCGTCCTTTGCAGTAGTGCAGCCTTCTTGCTTTTGATCGCCTTTCTTTGATCTGGATCGTACCAACCAAGCTCCAAAACTATTTTGGATGTGGAGAGGAGAGGGAGAAGAAGCTTTGGCATGGGGGAGGAGAGGAGAAAAGGCCTTGGGGCATATGAAAACTCTTATCTCAATCAATCTTTGAGTTGGGCGCAGGGTCTTATTTATAGACTACCTGTAATCCAACTCCTCTTCTTCCCAATCAATCACAACCCTTTGTAAAATCAGATATAAATCTGATTGGTGAAAGTAAAGTCCCCTGGATTCCTTCTTAGAGGGCGCCTAAGACTAGTCAAATTGGATTCTTAGAAGAACTCTAATTGGAATCCAAAAGGGAGGTGGAGTCCTTGTCCAACAAGGACTCCTAGGCGCCTCCAACTTGGGCACACGCCAAAGGTGGCATGCGCCCTCCTCCTTGCCAGGTTCTGGCAGGGGGATAGGCCCCCACCAGCTCTCCAATAGGTGCATGACATGTGGTCAAAAGTCAAAGTGTCAATGGTCAACGTTTGACCAGTCAAAGGTAGACTTTTGACCAAAGTCAAAGAACAAGAAATGGCAGGTGACCAAAAATGGCAGGTAATGTCTTACAAAATAAGACAACCTTTTCTGACTTGGACAACCTCCAGTCAGACCATATGAAGGCCTCTGATTGAGCACAAACTCCTTTGGCTCAGACAGGACAACTTATTTATGATAGTAAAAGAAGAACGTTAGGTTCAATCGAGTGCTAGCACGATTTTCCTTGAACCTAATTGAATCTCATTCAGATCAATTGAACTAGATCAGTTCAATTGATGATCACCAGATTCAAACCCTTGTTTGTGTGACCCAGTTAGGTTCAGTTCTGTATGGTAATGGGATATGTCATGATCTCTATCATCGACATCATCGAAACTCCTTTCGATGGATCAGAACTCTTCTGATTCGAACAGCTAGAATGATCGATCATCTAAATCATTCTAATTGCTCCCAAAATCCACCAGTGACACCTAGCAGTATATGGTGGCAACCCATCAGAGCTGAATGCGAACCTCTTGGTGCAGCTACCTGTGTGATTAAGTTCTTCTATCTTGAGCCCCGATCAGATTAGGGTTAAGGTGAACTCGTCAAACCCTAGTCTCTGTCATATGATGTAATCATTCGATTCGAGTCCAATGTGAAAATCTAAATAGAAACTCTTTCTATTATTTCACTCTGCCATGGCCATGGATTTCTGGACTTGATTCTCATGATCATCATAGGGCTGCTCCTCTACCACCGAGGTAGATAGATTCCATCTTGATGCAATCCAGTTCCTACAATGAACATGCTCATAGCCAACATACACCTCAGGGTTCCATATGGCTAGGAGACCGAGTAATGGTGTAGTCAAACTATAACACCCTCAAGGTGAACTGCCGATGCATCTCAGGTCAAAGAACCAGACACACTACTGCAGCATCGAGTCAGTCATTGACGAGAAGGTAGACTCCCTAATGACTACTCGAGGTGGTCACGCTCAGTGCCCTCGTTCTCTAACGAGTACCTGTACTCTCGCTCCGGTGTCTCCACACCGTAGACTCAAGACTCATCTACTAAAGAGAAGCGATTGTACACCAACCTTCCTGGATCAATCACCATCCTCGTGATGATCCTATGGTCGGGAGCATTTTATGAGTTAATAATGATTATTCATGTCTTAAATTTTCAACTCTTGAAAATATGAATTATCATTACCATTAACTCAAAGGATGTATCACAGACACTAAATACACATATGTGATAGAAAATAACCCATTTTATTGATTATAGTCAAAATTATAATTTTGCCCCTAGAAGTGTATTACAAGTGTCAGCCAATTCTGGCTTCTAGGGCACATATATCTAACAATCTCCCACTTGTCCTAAAGCCAATTGGCTACAAGTCTAAGTCCCATCTTCTCAAGGTGGGCTTCGATCTTCTGCTGGCCCAACGGCTTTGTAAGTGGGTCTGCCACATTATCTGTGGAGTTGACTCTCTTGACCTCGACATAACCCTTCTCGAGGTAATCATGGATGAGGTGATATCACCACGTTTGCTTGGAACTCTTCCAGCTGACAGCACCACCATTGCACACAAACAGACTTCCAGATGTCGACTTTCGATCATCTATATCGGACATGAAATTCGAGTCTGTGTATCCCTGGACTTGGAGTTCTCCATTACCAAAGACCAACATCATATCCTTAGTTCTTCTCAAGTACTTAAGGATACATTTCACAGAAGTCCAGTGTTCTTCACCTGGATTTGACTGATATCTGCTTGTGACACTCACAGCATGGGCTATATCAGGTCGTGTACATAGCATGGCATACATGAGGCTCCCTATTGCAGAAGCATAAGGGATCTTGCTCATGCGTTCTATTTCCTCAGGTGTGCTAGGGCACATCTTCTTGGAAAGATGAATACCATGTCTGAAGGGTATTAATCCCCTCTTAGAGTTTTCCATACTAAACCTCTTTAGTACTTTCTCTATGTACATCTTCTGTGAAAGTCCTAGCATCCTATTCGGTCTATCCCTATAGACCTTAATTCCTAGAATAAAGGATGCTTCACCTAGGTCTTTCATGGAGAATTCCTTGGACAACCACATTTTGACTGATCGTCAACATGGGAATATCATTCCCAATAAGGAGGATGTCATCCACGTACAATACGAGGAAGACAACAGCGCTCCCACTGACCTTTTTGAAAACACATGGTTCCTCTTCATTTTTGATGAAACCAAACTTTTTGATCACATCATTGAAACGAGTGTTCCAGCTCCGAGATGCTTGCTTAAGTCCATATATGGACCTTTGCAGCTTGCAAACCTTGTGATCAGTATCACTGGATGTGAAACCTAGCGGCTGTTCCATATAGATATCTTCCTCAAGATATCCATTTAAGAATGCCGTTTTCACGTCCATTTGCCATATTTCATAATCGAAATAGGCTGCAACGGCAAGCAATGTGCGGATGGATTTTAGCATAGCCACTGGGGAAAAGGTATCCTGATAGTCAATGCCTTCGCGTTGACTATAACCTTTTGCCACTAGTCTAGCCTTGAATGTCTCCACATTCCCATCTGCACCAATCTTTCTCTTGAAGATCCATTTACACCCAATAGGTACTATACCTTCTGGTGGATCTACCAAGGTCCAGACTTGGTTTGAGTGCATCGAGTCAATTTCTGACTGCATTGCCTCTAGCCATTTCTCGGAGTCGATATCTGATATCGCCTCGTTGTAGGTTTTGGGATCATCACCATGAGCACCATTACCTACGAGGAACATTTTCCTCTACTTCCTCTGAAATAATACCTAAGTATCTCTCAGGGGGATGGGAAACTCTTTCCGATCTACGAGGTGGAGGAGGTAGTGTTCTTATTGGCTCAACCTGATTTGGTTCCAATTGGTCCTTAGCTCGTTCCACTTGTGAGACTTTCTCATCAAGCTTGATCTGCTTTTCCAATGCCGCTATCTTGAATAAACTATTTTTCAAGAAAGATGGCATGTCGACTCACAATCACATTGTGGTCTTCTGGAATGTAGAAATAGTATCCTAATGACTCTTTAGGATATCCTATGAATCGAGCTCTAAAGGACCTAAACTCTAACTTGTCCGCTTGTTGTCTTTTGACATGAGCCGGACAACCCCAAATTCTGAGATGACTCAGACTTGGTTTCTTACCGTGCCATATCTCATACGGTGTGGTAGGAACGGTTTTAGAGGGAACCCTATTCAGTAGATAAATTGAAGTTAACAATGAGTGTCCCCAAAGAAAATCAGGGAGGTCTGTGAAGCTCATCATGGATCGAACCATATCCAATAGAGTCCGATTTCTCCATTCTGAAACCCCGTTGAGTTGAGGTGTTCCTGGTGGAGTCCATTGAGAGACTATGCCATTTTTCTTTAGATAGTCTAGGAATTCCCGGCTAAGGTATTCACCTCCTCGATCTGATCGAAGAACCTTAATGGGTTTTTCAGTTTATTTTTCTACTTCATGTCTGAATTCTTTGAACTTTTCAAAAGCTTCAGACTTGTGTCTCATAAGATACACATACCCATACCTAGACAGATCATCGGTAAAGGATAATGAAGTAGACAAAATTGCCTCTAGCCGGCACATCAAATGGGCCGCACACATCAGTATGTACTAGGGCAAGGAGATCTGTGGCCCTCTCCCCATGTCCAACAAAAGGGAGTTTAGTCATTTTGCCTTGAAGACAAGATTCACAAGTTGGATATGACTCGAAAGTCAATGGACTCAATAGCCCATTTTTCTCCAATTTGTTGATCCTATCTTCTGCTATATGACCTAATCTCAGGTGCCATAGATATCTATCATTTGGACTATCCCTAGGTCGTTTGGCATTCACGTTTTGCTCGATAGTTAGAATAGGTACATCAATATGTAGCTGATAAAGACCATTAATAAGGAAAACCATTTGCAATTTTATTTCTTTCATAAAGAATGTTACAATGGTCCTTAAAGAAGGTGATCACATAACCTTCTTGTGCTAAGCATGAAACAGAAATCAAATTCCTGCTAGCTGCAGGCACAAAATAACAGTCTTTCAAAACTAAGTCTAAACCAGATGGTAATCGAAGAGGGTATGTTCCCACGGCTACTGCAGCAACTCTTGCTCCATTACCGACATGCGTAGGATCATGTCTCCATCCCTCAGCCTCCTGCTATCCTCAAGACCCTGCATAGAAGTGCACAGATGAGCACTAGAACCAGAGTCAAGCACCCAACTGGATGCAGAAGAAACCGTAAGGTTAGACTCAATAACGAGCATACCTCCAGAAGGACCTTCCTTCTTGTTCTTCAGGGTGGCCAGGTAAGTAGGGCAGTTCCGCTTCCAATGGCCGTCGCTGTTGCAATGGAAACACTTTTCCTTTGACATCGGCCTTTCTTCTTCGGCTCTGCCTTCTTCTTCTTTGATCCTTCCACCTTTTGCTTTTTCACAGACTTCTTTTTCTTTCCATAAGACTTTCTTTTGGAAGAAGTCCGTTCCATAGCAAGAACTGAGCCTTTAGAACCTTTCATAGAAAGCTCAGCGGTAACCAGCATATTCATTAATTCGGCCAAGGAATTTTGAAGTTTATGCATGTGGTAATTCATGATGAATTGCCCATATGCATCAGTCAAGGATTGCAGAATAATATCGTTCTGCAGGTCCAAGTCTAACTTCACACCGAGCTTCTCAAGCTCTTCCATGTCCTTGATCATTGTCAGACAGTGATCTTGGACTGACTGCCCATCACGCATCTTAGCCTTAAAAAGTCATTTCGTGACTTGATATTTGGCTGCGCGACTCTGTTCACCAAACATCTCCTGCAGGTGAGCCAACATTTGGCGAGCAGTCCCGATATCTTCATGTTGGCGCTGGAGCTCATCAGACATCGAGCCCAACATGTAATATCTGGCCTTATTATCTTCGTCTATCCATTTTTTCAGAGACGCTCTCTGTTCAACAGATGGACGGGCTGGTAAGGTGGGAGGGTCCTGGTCCAAAACATGGGTTAACTTCTCAGAACCCAAAATAATTTTGTAGTTCCTGAGCCAATCTTTATAATTGGGTCCAGTCAGTCTATGTGTGTCCAGGATACGTGCCAATGGGTTGGACGCAGACATTTTTCTGTAGAGAGTCAAAGATTCTAGTTAGATACTGTAATTTTGACTTGACCAATTTGTTTAGGAATTTTATTTTTAAACAAATTAGCTCCCACTATTTTCTCGGATCCCTACACTCCCTCTGTAGAGATGCAAAAATCTCCATGATTAATGATTTCTAGTGGGTGGTGCGGTCTCACCAACTGACTCATCACCTCACCTAACAGTTATTGGTGATGGGTTAGCCAATGAGTGAACAACTCTTGTTCAATGATTCTCTAATCATGGTGCACCCAAACTTGGTCTCTAATTCATGAATCTCACCGTATCCGAATATTGATCCACTCCTTAGTTAAGTCAGACCCACCATTTGCATAGACTGGGATTCCTAATTGAGTCTCTCACCGTATCCAAATATTGAGCCCAACTCATCCTCCAGCCCATAGCATCCAATGCCTAATAGACATGGTTGCATCTTTTCGGTGCAACTGAGCCACTGTATCCAGCCGAGAACAATCAACCCTCGGGAAGGGCCCGCACATCTACAATGGTGGAAGACCTCAGACTTAATCTTTTCTTAGGGAGAATTGATTCAGGTCTCATTAAACTAGACTTGGTCTTAGTCATAACAATTATGACTAACCTAGTGGCATGGGTTAGCTCGGATTATTGACCACCTCAGATCAGAACTGTGTCAACAGATATGGCCAGGTAAGTGAGACCGGTGGAAGGAATATGCCATTAACTCGTACAAGAACGCATTCAGGTCGAGTAGCTTCCAATTAAAAATCAGTCGGTCGTATGTGCCAAACTTACCTTAGACACCAAATTGTTGAGTCAGAACCAATTGGGTTAGCCTACAATCCAGACTCTAACCTCTGAGCCTAATTAGGTCTTGCTTGATCGTGACTCGATCTTGACCCAGACTTAATCCTATTAGGCTGGTCAATTTAAGCATTGTTGATCCCATCTAACCAACTCTTGATTCGGTTTGATCAACCGCTTAGACCTAATTGAGCTACCCAAGCCCGAACCCAGTATTATGAATATGTCTTAGATCTAAAATTCTTCAATTTTAGACCTAATTAATATTTCATAAACTTAATTCTTAATTAAGTAGGGTTCATAAATAAAATATGCACAATAAATCCTAGGGTTTCAGGATCTAGGGTTTTGCAGAAAGTAAGTTTTGGATTTCTGATTAAGGACGAACACGCAGCACCCCTACACATCATAAGAACACCCCATCGAATGGAGAAGAGAGGGCCTTTAAACCCTTCTTCGTTCTTATGACCGGACGGCCAAGAGGAACGCCTTAATCAGGAACATTCAATACTACAAAACAGTATCAGATCTATATCATATATCTCATATACAAAGTAGATCTAATCATGGCATATTTTGCATACATCTCATGTATCGAATCATGCATATTTTTCAGATCTAAATTATCTCATAATAATCTAAAAAATTAGATTTAAATTGATCTAATCAAAATAAATTCTAATCTAGATAATTATGTAGAACTATTCTACAACTAGTCTAGACATGCATCAATCATATCTCATATGATATTTAAAATTAAATAATTTTTATTTACTATTTTTTAGATGTTATTATAACACTTATAATATCAAAAAATAGTAAATAAAAGATCTAAAATATGATTTAATCAGATTAAATCAAAAAACATGCAAGACTATTCTATAGAACTATTCTATTCTAGAACTAGTCATGCATATCTTCTAATCTTAGATCCAAATCATTTAATTTTAATTTTTTCTAATTTCAGATCTGATCACATCTCATGTGACATCTAAAATTAATTATTTTCTAATTAAAATAAATTTAAAATCAGATCTAAATATTTTTAGAACCATGGCTCTGATACCAGTTGAAGGAAAATCCTGATTTTTCGGTCCAGGTTCGTTCAGATCTGATCAGATCAAGAGATATATTTTCAAAATTTTTTTTCTTTGATCTATATCAGATCTAGGATATTTTAGATCTGATTCTTATTATTTTAATAAATAAAATAAAATAAGATAAATTAAATCAAATTTAATTTACCTGATTTGGGTAATCCTATTACCCATTGATGATCCTGTTTGCAGCGGAAGGTTCTGGATCTAGCCACGCAAGCGCCTGGCCTCTACCGGTATCCACTCAGGCTGGATCTGGAGATCCTCTTCTTCTCTATCATGTCTCCAAAAATTAGATCTGGATCTGATCTGGAGGATCTTCAAAACTTCTTTTGAAGATCAGCAGTCATCCTTTGCAGCAGTGCAGCCTTCTTGCTTTTGATCGCCTTTCTTTGATCTGGATCGCACCAACCAAGCTCCAAAACTATTTTGGATGTGGAGAGGAGAGGGAGAAGAAGCTTTGGCATGGAGGAGGAGAGGAGAAAAGGCCTTGGGGCGTATGGAAACTCTGATCTCAATCAATCTTTGAGTTGGGCGCAGGGTCTTATTTATAGACTACCTATGATCCAACTCCTCTTCTTCCCAACCAATCACAACCCTTTGTGAAATCAGATCTAAATCTGATTGGTGGGAATAGAGTCCCCTGGATTCCTCCTTAGAGGGATGCCTAAGACCAGTCAAACTGGATTCTTAGAAGAACTCTAATTGGAATCCAAAAGGGAGGTGGAGTCCTTGTCCAACAAGGACTCCTAGGCGCCTCCAACTTGGGCACACGCCAAGGGTGGCGTGCGCCCTCCTCCTTGCCAGGTTCTGGTAGGGGACAGGCCCCCACCAGCTCTCCAATAGGTGCATGACATGTGGTCAAAAGTCAAAGTGTCAATGGTCAACATTTGACCAGTCAAAGGTAGACTTTTGACCAAAGTCAAAGAACAAGAAATGGCAGGTGACCAAAAATGGCAGGTAATGTCTTACAAAATAAGACAACCTTTTCTGACTTGGACAACCTCCAGTCAGACCATATGAAGGCCTCTGATTGAGCACAAACTCCTTTGGCTCAGACAGGACAACTTATTTATGATAGTAAAAAGAAGAACGTTAGGTTCAATCGAGTGCTAGCACGATTTCCTTGAACCTAATTGAATCTCATTCAGATCAATTGAACTAGATCAGTTCAATTGATGATCACCAGATTCAAACCCTTGTTTGTGTGACCCAGTTAGGATTCAGTTCTGTATGGTAATGGGATATGTCATGATCTCTATCATCGACATCATCGAAACTCCTTTCGATGGATCAGAACTCTTCTGATTCGAACAGCTAGAATGATCGATCATCTAAATCATTCTAATTGCTCCCAAAATCCACCAGTGACACCTAGCAGTATATGGTGGCAACCCATCAGAGCTGAATGTGAACCTCTTGGTGCAGCTACCTGTGTGATTAAGTTCTTCTATCTTGAGCCCCGATCAGATTAGGGTTAAGGTAAACTCGTCAAACCCTAGTCTCTGTCATATGATGTAATCATTCGATTCGAGTCCAATGTGAAAATCTAAATAGAAACTCTTTCTATTATTTCACTCTGCCATGGCCATGGACTTCTGGACTTGATTCTCATGATTATCATAGGGCTGCTCCTCTACCACCGAGGTAGATAGATTCCATCTTGATGCCATCCAGTTCCTACAATGAACATGCTATAGCCAACATACACCTCAAGGTTCCATATGGCTAGGAGATCGAGTAATGGTGTAGTCAAACTATAACACCCTCAAGGTGAACTACCGATGCACCTCAGGTCAAAGAACCAGACACACTACTGCAGCATCGAGTCAGTCATTGACGAGAAGGTAGACTCCCTAATGACTACTCGAGGTGGTCACGCTCAGTGCCCTCGTTCTCTAACGAGTACCTATACTCTCGCTCCGGTGTCTCCACACCATAGACTCAAGACTCATCTACTAAAGAGAAGCGATTGTACACCAACCTTCCGATCAATCACCATCCTCATGATGATCCTATGGTCGGGAGCATTTTATGAGTTAATAATGATTATTCATGTCTTAAATTTTCAACTCTTGAAAATATGAATTATCATTACCATTAACTCAAAGGATGTATCACAGACACTAAATATACATATGTGATAGAAAATAACCCATTTTATTCATTATAGTCAAAATTATAATTTTGTCCCTAGAAGTTTATTACAAGTGTTAGCCAATTCCGGCTTCTAGGGCACATATATCTAACACATACTCGATCCCTGATAGCATCATCCATCAAACACCAGTCTCTGGGCTCTACAAAAATGATGTCCGACCGCCTCATAAGCACTCCAAAAAAGGAATGCATCTCCCATGCGGTCTTCCCTACCGACGTCCCCTCCATATCATACTACACCATCACCTGATGCTGGCAGTTCTACACGTATGCCATATGTATGGAACCATAAAATATCCGACTGGATGATGCACCTACAATGAAAATAGTTATACAAATATATAAGTGTACAAATACTATATAAAAAATAAAGTTATGCTAATATAATAAAAACGTACACTCTGATGCCTGCGATGGTATAAGCTCAGCCATCGGTGGAGTAGATGCCTGCGATGAAGATCCCTGAGCAGTCGATGCTGAGATGGATGGAGTATGCTCCAACTGCTTCTCGAATGTTGAACTGCGCATAATCCACCGAGAGATAGGGGTGAAAGCTAGATGGCGTTTCAGTGCCATCATGACCTACAACGTTAATAAACATTAATCAATATAACATCGTGACATATCAAATTCTATTTGCTCGAAAGTCGAGCTAGCTTCATGCCTGAGATAGCCGACTCCATGCTTGAGACATCCGGCTAGGGTCCTCCCCCAGCTAGGTCGATCACGGCCCAAGCTGAATCAGCTACGTATCCGAGCTGGCTCGACTGTATGCCATCCCCTCGATCATTCCCTCTCTCCCTCTCTTGATCTCTCTCACCGATAATGGCGGCAAGGCCGAACCCCTCCCTTCCAACTTTTTCATCTCTCGATCTTCCTCTCTCTCTCTCTCGATCTCCCTCGCCGATGAGGTCGGACCCCATCCCTCCCTCTTTCACTCTCTCGATCTCCCTTGTCGACAAGGTCGGACCCCATCCCTCCCAGTAATGCCAGCGAGGTCGGACCCCCTCCCTCTCTCGCTCTCTCGATCTCCCTCGTCGACGAGGCTGGACCCCCTCCCTCCCAATGATGGCAGCAAGGCCGAATCCCTCCCTTCCTCTCTCAAGTACAGGCCTATCGGATATTCGAGTTTGGATCCGGTATCAATAATTAAAATTAGGTCTGGATCTGAATATCCAAATTTTGATCCAAACCCAATCCATTGATAGATCTAATCCACAGTCGTCGACATGGCATGGCCCAAGGCTACCGTCATGGCACGACCCAAAAATTACGACATACAGATAATTATAATATTTATAATAAATATTTATAATATTTATTATAAATATTTTATAAATTATTATAAATATATATGATTAATAAATAATACTATAAAATAAAAAAATATATACCTGTAGCTATAGAGAGCGGGTCACACCAAAAGCTTCGAGGGTCACCGACAATGATGCTAGAGGAGGACGACGGCACTAGAGGTAATCTATGAAATAAAAGCAAAATAGTAAGATAGAGAAGAGAGACAAAGAGAAAAAAGAGAGAGAGAGCAGGGGCAGCCGGGGATGGGGGGCCAGAGAGAGGGGGCACAGTAATAAGGAGGCCGAAGGAGACTTCGCACTTGGTCGAGGGAGGGTCAGAGTGATGGTGATGGTGGGGGGGTGGGGTTTCACGGTGGCTGAAGGAGGGTCAGATGGGGGTTCGCCTGAGGGGGGGTTCGCTAGGGATCAAGGGAGGGTCGAATGGAGGGGCGGAGGGGGTGGGATTTCGTGGGGGGGTCGAGCGAGGATGAAGGGGGGTTCGTCGGAGGGGGGGTTTCGCTGGGGGTCGAGGGAGGGTCAGATGGGGGGTTCGTCGAAGGAAGGTTTCGTTGGGGGTCGAGGGATAGTCGGATGGAGGGGTGGGGGGTCGGGTGGGGGTGGCGGGGAGGGATGGTCGGGGATGGAGGGGTCGGAGAGGGAGAAGGAAGGAGGGACGGCATCGACCGAGGGGGAAGGAGGGGCGACACCGGTCGGGGGGCGAGGTGGGGCAATGTCGGTCGGGGGAGGAGGGGGGACGCCGGTCGAGGGGGGAGGAGCCTCACCGACGACGAAAAGGAGGGGAAGAAAGAGCGAGAGGGATTGAGCGCGCACGGTAGGAAAGAAAAAATTTAAAAAATTTTAACCTAACCTATGACAGCGATTATCGAACCACTGTCATAAATCTATGGCAGCGGTTATCGAACCACTATCATAGATCTACGTTAATGGTTACCCAAAACCACTGCCATAGATTCGATCTATAGCAACAGTTTTTGAAAACCGCTGTCATACATGAAAAATATTTTTTTTAAAATATTATATAATTTTAAAATTTAATATTCATCTTTACTATTTATTATCTAAATAATTATCATTTGAGTGTCGTCGCAAAAAGTCATCTTGATCCGATGGCTCTAGCTTCATCGATCAGAAAAATTTGATTTCGATGATCACGAATGATGATGTGATGATCTGATAGATGAAGACCTTCGATGGATCCAAAAATCTGCAATGATAATCTTGATGATATTTGTAGCATACTATCAAAGTTTTACTCAATCGAATATCATTATCATGGTCAATTTAGTATGGAATGATTTCGATCGTTAAATTAGAAACAAGCGATCAAAGGGTTAAACGGTATCCGATTATGAAATAATTTTAGTTAAATAATCTTTGTTATAATTTTAAATATTTTATATGATGATGATAGTAAAATTTAAATTATTTTTGTATAAACTATTCATGTTAAGCAGATATTGCAAAAGCATGAGTATAATAATCAGTGAAGTTTTAGAATGATTATCAGGATACGTATAGTTTTAGATCATTCTTCATCTTACGAGTTGAATTTTATAATCGCCATCATAAAAAATGATTAAAGTAGTAGCCAAGATCATTTATAAAAAAAATTATCTCATAATCGGATATCGTTTGGTCCTTTGATCAATCATTTATCTTTAACGGTCGAAACTAACCTATACTAAATTGACCAAGATAATGATATCCAATTGAAGTAAAACTTTGATAGTATGCTACAAACATCACCGAGATCATCGTTACAGGTTTTTGAATCTATCGGAGGTCTCCATCTATTAGATCATCGCATCGTCATTCGTGATTGTCAAAATCAAATTTTTCTGATCGACGAAGCTAGGGCCATCGAATCGAGATGATCTTTTGCGACGATACTCTAATGATAATTATTTAGATAATAAATGATGAAGATAGATATTAAATTTTAAAAATATATAATATTTAAATATATATATATATATATGGCAGCGGTTACAATTAACCGCTGCCTTAAATTAGATTATAGCAGCGGTTCTTACTAACCGCTGCTATAAGTCCAACTTATGAAAGCGGTTATAATGAACCACTGCTATAGATTGATCTATGGCAGTAATTTTTTGTAATCATTGCTATAGGTCCGATCTACGGTAGTAATTTTCGTTAACCATTGCTATAGGTCTGACCTATAGCAGCGGTTAATGAAAATCGCTGTCGTAGATGCTATGGCAGCGGTTTCGAAAATCGCTGCCATAGTAAGCACTGTTATAGGCCATTTTTATAGTAGTGCTAGTCATCTAGCAAGCTCCAAGTCTGCATATCTGGCAAGCTTCAAGTCCGCATGTGTGGAACGTGTATACTGACCATCTTCATTTGCAATGATGTTTTTAATTTCTATGCTTATACTTTTAGGAATATTGCACTTTTAGTTTAAGGATAGACTTATTGTCCTTATAAGAGATGTATCAATAGAGAAATGCTTGATCGCGATACAATAGTTGCCCATTTATATATGAGTGGATTTGTATCAAACTACAAGCATTGGTACCTGGATGGAGAGACGTGGAAGACAATATGCACGGACGGGAGGCTCTACTTATCCAATACATTTGCTGATGTGTAAGAACTTATTGATGATAGGCTTAAGCAGATGATTAGCACATTTAGTAGGTTTGATCTGGTTATCGATGGAAGCTGATGTAATAATCTTTCAGATAGCAATGACCATAGCCATAATGGACTATAGGAATTACTATAGTTATAGCCTTACTTAGCCTCTGGGGGTAGCAACTCTATAGAGAGTAAGCATGGCTATAACCATAGGAATCCTATAGTCCATCATGGTTGTAACAGTTATAATCTAAAAGATTATTATATGGACATCCACTAATAACCAGATCAAACACATCAAATATGCTAATTATTTACTCAAGCCTGTCACCATTAAGCTCTTGCACATCAGCAAGGTCTTAGACAAGTAGAGCCTCCAAAGCTTTTGCAATTATCTCCCACATCTTGATCCCCATATAGGTACCAGTGCTTGTAGTTTGGTATAAATCTATTTTTAATATAAATGGGCAACTATTGTATCTCTATCAAGCCTTTCTCTATTAACACATTTCTTATAAGGATAGTGAGCCCGTCCTTGAACTAAGACTGCAACATTCTTAAAAGCATAATCATAGAAGTAAGGGATATCATTGCAAATGGAGACGATCAGGACATTCATCCCGTACATGTGGACTTAGAGTATGCCAGATGACTAGGTCGCACGAGCACACTGGAATGGCATCTAGGCAAATCTCATTCTGAAGTCTGACCCAAAAATATAAAATTAATTAATTTAAATATTATTAATTTAAAACTAATTTTTTAAAAATTAACACCATCAGTCTGAGTGCATAGGGCGTGCAAGGGTTGGATGCCTTGCATGCTTGCTGGACCCAAGGCCCGAGTATGCAGGGCATGCCCTGGCTCCGTGTTTACAATGCTATCCGAACCTTTCCTTGGTTCGAGTGCTCTATATGCTAAGACCCGAGTAAACAAGAGGCACATCTCGACCCATGTTTGCAATGCTATCTAAACCTTCCTCGATTTAAGTGCTTTGCATGCCGAGATCCAAGTCCTATATTATTTTTAATTAAATTAATATTTAATTAATTAATTTTTAATATATAATTATACTTAATTAACATAATTTAAATAAAAAAATTAACTTTTAGTGATGGTATTAGCCGTCACTAATACCATCACTAATACTGATAATAGAAAGTAGACTACTGTACAAGACTGAGGCATAGGCTAGCGCATAGGGATTGAGGCAAGAGGAGGCATAGGCTAGCGAGTAGGGACTAAGGGTCGGGGATGCGGCCGCGGACGAGAGTTCAGGGATGCACTGGCAAGGCAAGGGTCACAAGGTTAGGGCCACGGGCTGGGGGCGGTGGGGCAGGGCCGTAGAAACAAGGGCGTGGGGATGGGCTGGGGGGAGGTGGGAGGCGGCTAAAGGCTCAGGAAGGTGGCTGGGGGAGGCAGGCTAGGTGTAGTCAAGGGCAGGAGGCCGGGGGCTCAGAGAGATGGCTATGGAGAGGCGAGCTCGGGGGGAGGTGGGCCGGGGGAAGAGGGAGGAAATCAAGAAGGTGGAAGGTAGCCGGAGGCTCGCAGTCGAGAGTTCGAGGAGGCAGGTCGGGTGTAGCCGAAGGGAGAAGGCCAGGAGCTCGGAGAAACAGCCATGGAGAGGCAGGTCGGAGGGAGGTGGGAGGCAGCCTGGGGCTCAAGGAGGCAACCATGGAGAGGCAAGCCAAGGAAAGGTGGGCTAGGGAGGTGGGAGGTGACTGACGGCTCACGGTTGGGAGCTCAGGGAGGCAGTAGGGGGAGGCGGGTCTGGTATAGTCGAGGGAAGGAGGTCGGAAGCTTGAGGAGGCAGCCATGGAGAGGCGACTGGAGAGGTGGCAAGCGATCGGGGGCTTGGAGAGGCAGCCATGGAGAGGCGGATCACTGAAAGGCAGGAGGAGGCCAGAGGCTCGCTGCCAAGGCATGGGGAGGCGGCCGAGGCCTCAGGGAGGTGGGTTGAGTGCAGTCGGAGGGAGACAGCCGGAAAAAGAGAGGGGGTTGGTGGGGGGACCGAAGGATGAGGGAGAGGGGGGTGATGGTGAAAGATAAAAACATGGGGGATGAAAAAATGAGAGGATGGTGGGCGATGGAGTGGAAAAAAATAAGGGCATGTAGTGGAGTAGGAGAAAATGAGTATTTTGGATTATTAGCAATGACAAATTACCACTGCTAATAATATTTTTCTATCATTAATACTAAAAAAATTATTAGCGATGATAAAATGCCATCAATAATAAATTTATAATTGCTAATAATTATATTTTTAAATAATATTTTTTAAAAATTATTAGCGATGGTAAGATCTTTATCACTAAAGTCATCACTAATAATCATATTTTTTTAAAATTATATTTTAATGTTAATTTTTTTCTTCTAAGTCATTTTTTTGGATGGCTAAAAATTAATATTGAATTTTATTAATTTTTAGACTTAATTAATTTATGGATCAAGTTCTAATTGATTTAAATTAGATTTGACTTGATTAGGATTGATACTAGGTTTTAATTTCTAAGTAGGATTTGGATTCAAAGCCTAACTGAATTATATCTGGCATGATTTCGAATTGGATTCGAATTGATTCAAATTGGATTCAAATTGAATCTAAATTAAAAACTATTTTATTTTAATTGATTCAAATTAGATTAAATTTAATTAAGCTTAACTTAATTTTAAGGTAATTGAGTTTTATAATTTAATTAAGATTTGAATTTGAAGTCTAATGGAATTAGGTTTGATAGGATTTCGAATTGGATTTGAATCGACTTCGAATTGGATTCAAATCAAATCCAAACTAAAAATTATTTTCTCTTAATTGATTTAAATTAGATTTAATTTAATTAGGCTTAACTTAATTTGAGACTAATTAGATTTTAATATTTTAAGTAGGACTTGGATTCAAAACCTAATTGAATTAGGTTTGACAGGATTTTGAATTAAATTTGAATTAAATCTAAATTAAAAATTATTTTATTTTAATTAATTTAAATTAAATTAAATTAAATTAGGCTTGACTTAATTTGAGGATAATTAAATTTTACAATCCAATTAGGACTTAGATTCAAAGTCTTATTGAATTAGGTTTAATAGGATTTTGAATTGAATTCGAATCAAATTTAAATCAAATTTAAATTAAAAATTATTTTCTCCTAACTAATTTAAATCAAATTAAATTTAATTAAATTTTATTTAATTTAAAGGCATGGGGTTTTACTATCCAAGTAGGACTTAAATTAAAAGTTTAATTGAATTAAGATTGATATGTTTTCGACTTGGATTCAAATCAAGTTCGAATTGAATCTAAATTAAAAATTATTTTTTTAATTAATTTAAATTAAATTAAATTAAATTAATTTTAACTTAATTTAAAGCTAATTAAATTTTATAATCCATGAAAGACTTGAATTCAAAGCCTAATTGAATTAAGCTTGACAGGATTTCGAATTGGATTTGAAGTAGGACTTAAATTAAAAGTTTAATTGAATTAAGATTGATATATTTTCGAATTAAATTCAAATCAAGTTCGAATTGAATCTAAATTAAAAATTATTTTATTTTAATTAATTTAAATTAAATTAAATTAAATTAGGATTAACTTAATTTGAGGGTAATTGAATTTTATAATTCAATTAGGATTTGAATTGAAAGCCTAATTGAATTAGGTTTGACAGGATTTTAAAATGGATTCGAATTGGATTCAAATCAAATCCAAATTAAAATTATTTTATTTTAATTAATTTAAATTAGATTAAATTTAATTAAACTTGACTTAATTTAAAGGTATTGGATTTTACTATTCAAGTAGGAGTTAGATTTAAAGTTTAATTGAATTAGGATTGACAGATTTTCGAATTGGATTTGAATTAAATTTGAATTGAATCCAAATTAAAAATTATTTTTTAATTAATTTAAATTAAATTTAATTTAATTAATTTTAACTTAATTTAAGGCTAATTAGATTTTATAATCCATGTAGGACTTGGATTCAAAGCCTAATTAAATTAGGTTGGATAAGATTTTAAATTGGATTCGAATCGGATTTGAATTGGATTTGAATCGAATCATGGATTAAGTTCTAATTGATTTAAATTAAATTTAATTTAAGTAGACTTAATTAATTTAAGATTAATTAAATTTTATAATCTAAGTAGGACTTGGATTTAAAGTCTAATTGAATTAGGTTTGACTTGAATTAGAATTGACAGATTTTTGAATTGGATTCGAATCGGATTTGAATTAAATTCAAATTAAACTCAAATTAAAAATTAGTTTTTAATTAATTTTGATTTAATTTAAGGCTAATTAAATTTTATAATCCATGTAAGACTTAGATTCAAAGCCTAATTGAGTTATGTTGGACAAGATTTTAAATTAGATTCGAATGGAATCATGGATCAAATCCTAATTGATTTAAATTAGATTTAATTTAAGTAGGCTTGACTTAATTAGAGATTGATTAGATTTTATAATCCAAGTAGGACTTAGATTTAAAGTCTAATTGAATTAGATTTGATAGAATTTTGAATTAGATTCGAATCGAATTTAAATTAAATTTGAATCAAATCTAAATTAAAAATTATTTTTTTAATTAATTTAAATCAGATTAAATTTAATTATGTTTGAGTTAATTTGAAGATAATTAGATTTTACTATCTAAGTAGGACTTGGATTCAAAGTCTAATTAAATTAGGATTGATATGATTTTAAATTAGATTCTAATTGAACCCAAATTAAAAATTAATTTCTCATAATTAATTTAAATCAAATTTAATTTAATCAATCTTAATTTTATTTGAGATTAATTAAATTTTATAATCTAAGTAGGATTTAGATTCAAAGTCTAATTAAATTAGATTTGACGGGATTTTGAACTAGATTTGAATTAGGTTCAAATTGGATTCGAGTCGTATTTTGGATTATTAGCAATAAAAAAGGATCATCATCGTTAATTCCATCTCTAATAATATTTTTAAATAAAATTATTTTTTAAATTTATTATTAATTTTTTTAAAAAAAAATTATTAGTGACAGCATCATTTTCATTGCTAATAAACAAAATCTTTCATCACTAATAATTATTTTATATTTAAATATTATAAAAAAATTTTAAAATTTAAATAATTTTAGTGATGGCTTTAGCCATCTCTAATAACTAAAAAATCATTGCTAATAGTTTATTATTAACGATGGTAAAATTTTTATCACTAATAAACCAAACTTATCATCGCTAATAATTTTTTAATATTAAAAAAATTATACTTTTAGCGACGTCATTTGCCATCTCTAATAATGAAATTGCTCTCACTAATAGTATTAGCAACGGTCGTTCTTTTCGTCGGTGTTGTGATGGTAAAAAAATATTATTATTGATAAAAAAAATTTTATTACTAATATTTAAAATTCTTATAGTGCATCTTGGATGAAAAATCTCCTACAAGATTATTAGAACCTATCATCTATGACTCTCTCTCCTCTCTCTCTCTCTCTCTCTCTCTCTCTCTCTCTCACCATCTAGTGATGTCGGGGATAAACTTGTTTTGTTCTTTAAATCACAGCACCTTCCTTAGTTTGTATCAAATGTCAAGTGCATAGTTTTCTTCTATCATTACAGGACACCACTACGTACTCAGTTGCATAGCTTCTATCATGATATACTTTTAACTTTTGATTGCAAAAAGTAAATAATTTTGTTACCGTCCAAGAGTCCAAGATTAGATGAGGATAAATTTTATTATTATTTTTATGTATTATTTATTTTTTATATATTATAGAAAAAAGTGGACCAAAATCACTTTTGAGAAAGAGTTTTTTGCACCCCAACCAAACATGCCCTCCAGGGTACCAAGGATTAAAGAAATCACCATCAACTTAATTAAAAGAAATCTGTTGGCTCTAATAGAAGTTTGATAGGTCAATTTTTCACATTTATGATGATGTTTCTGGCAGCTTCTAATCTCCACTTTAGCAAATTAGCTTTATTAATTTGTTAAGATAGCATCGAGATGGAAAAGTTCCCAAAATTAATTTTTATTAAAAGATATTAAGTGTATATGTGCTTTTGAGCAAAAGATGACTACGAGAGTTTTGGACGACAAATAACACATTTTGTAGTGCAGTTCAACATCTGATTCATGTAGGGCTCAAGATTTTCAAATAAAACGAGTGGTTAACATATGTGTTGGTTTAACACTTTTCCGGTGTACTTACACAAAAGAGATTGATAATCTAAATATAATTATTTTTAAATATTTAGGAGGTTCTCGGTTGGAAGAAGTAAGAGTCTGAAATTGAAATGAAAATGATGACTCCCATTCCAACCATTTGATTGAGGGGAGTTCTATTCCGATTTCGATTTTAAAGTGGAATGAAAATGATCCAATCTATCTAAAATTCAATCTCCACTCTTTTCTATGCATTCCAATTTTGATTTCGATTCCGATTTCAATTTCATTGACGAATCAAACACTTTAGAGAATTAGGCTATTCCGATTCTGATTCCAATCCATTCCAATTTTCATTTTGATTTCAACTCCGATTGCGAACAAAGCACCCCCTTATATTTTGTACACCAAAATATCATATTTGTTTTGGTGAGAAACCAAAATATTATATTTGTTACTAGTCCAAATATCATACAAGCAATCGTTGTGTCATGGTCCCAACTCGAGACTGTAATCTAAGAATTGCGGTAACCATTGCATACTCATAAAAAATACTTTTCATAGGCATACAAGGTATCTCATTATGATATAACAAAATAAATAATAAAATAATAATAAATTAAATTAAAATCAACTTCAATCTCTCATAAAATTTCACCAACATTCAAAAGATATTATATCAACTAAACCTATGATAATAATCTTATAAAACATAATAATAAATCTAAATCTTAATAATATTAATATTATCAAATCTCATTTCTAATTTTACTTCTAAAGCAGCATCTATCCATAATTAAGTATTTAAATTTAAAAAAAGAAGAGATAATAAACTTGATAGCTAATAAGTAATAAATATTTTAAATAGATAAATTATGTGATAATATAGGATGTAATAGTCAAAATATAATTTACTATAAATCAGTGCAAGAGCATAATTAATTTATTTTTAAAACATAAGACTAGTAATTTCAATATCTTTCAAATATTCATATACATAATCATAATTCTAATTCAAAACCAATCATTTCAATAATCTAATTTAAAATAAATTACATTCAACTCATCAGCATTTAATTATAACCATAATCATACCCTATAGAGTGGGCCCGAATACTATATTATACCTTATGGGGGAGCCGAAAATAAAATCATGAGCTCAGTGATAGTTAAAATGCTAATGCATAACCCCAAATTAGCATGATTCAGAACATAATCAGATTAATAGTCAAAATCTGATATGTATCAAAATTATTTTTATAGAATAATATATATTCCATAATCCAATCAAAATATGCATAGATTTCAAACCAGCCAATAGTTATAGTAATAGTTCAAAAATTATTACTTCAAAATTTTATATTGTTACAGGAGTAAGTTGCTAACATTGGAATATGCCGAGGACCAGACCTTTTCAAGTATGGCTGGCCTATCCTTCCTAAACCTAATTATGGTGAAATTCAAATCATGCTCGCCATCATGCGTGAAGTGAACTCGAATCCTGATAACACTGATAACCTATCTTAAACTGCGATGCGAAGTGAGATCTTCATGAATTTGACCATCATGCGTCGCAGAAACAACCTCCGATATTCCTCTATAAATAGAAGAGGCTAAGGACCCTAGGTTAGCTCAAGTCTCTCCCTCTTCTTTTTATTCTCCGTTGTTTTCCAGCTAACTTGAGTTCAAAAGGTCCTCACCAAAGTTGGTTTTGCAGGTTTGGCACTCATTTCCAGCACTTCTACGCGGAGGCGATCTCAATTGTGACCTTGGATCGGCCAACCCCAAGATCAGCTTGGGAGCAACAACAACGCATCAACTTTCATTCAAAATATATTTTCATAAACTTCATAAATTATACATAAATAAATTAATAATTTATTTAATATTTAAAATAATATTATATAATGAAAATTCTAGATAAGGTGAATTATACATATCCTTGCAGATACGATGAATTGATAGATCCAATCAATCCGGAAATTCTCAATCCAAAAATTCTCCTTGAGAATCTAATATTCAAAAATTATGTTTTTATTGAATTTAATTAAGATTATTTTAAGAATAAACATCTCAAGTTTTAGCACCATCATATGCTAGTTAAGCGGAAGTGTCTGACATCCATCCTGATCGATCTAGCCATATGATATCGTCTAAAAATGTTTGCACTAGGGTATAGATGGTTTTAGAAATTATGGACGATCAAATTTAATTGTATTCGATTTGGTTGGGATGGGTGCTGGCATATTATCTGATAATTATGGATTAGAATTCTTTTTACTAGGATCAGATCAGAATCATCGAAGGAAGACTTTTATTGGATCAAACAATTCTAAATAAATAGTGGAGAAAGAAACAATTTGGAGAGAAAAAAATTGTAGAGAGAAAAATTAGAAAGAAAAACTAAGGGAGGCAAGATAGAGAAAAATAGCCTTTCCTTTCTCTTTTTTTTCTTTTTTTTTTCCTCTCTTTTTTCTTTTCTTTCCATCTTTCGTTCTCTTTCTTCTTCCTCTCTTTCTGGTAAAACATGAGATTCCTTCTGATGACCAACAACAGCACGATGATGAAATGGTGGCCGGTGACGAGCAACAGCATGGTGGCAAAATGGCGGCCACACGGCATTTTGAAACGAAGACAAATAGGAAAAATAGAGCATACGGGATCCTGATCAAAACCTAGCGATTCTTGGATTGTTTCCAACTGATAATGGCTCAATGGGGAAGCGGAAAGGCTAGAGTATTTTCCATGGAAACGTTGATAAGAAGGCCGTCCAAGATTATCGCTGTTAGAAATAGCTAAGTCACTAAACATATATCCAAAAATCATTATAGCCTCTACATACAAACATTAAAGCAATCTTAAAATTGTTTAAAACCCAAACAAGTACCTAACATTCGAAACAAAGGCAATATAATAACATCCATTATTCTTAGTCAAACAAAAATAAAAAAGTTCTAAATAAAATACAACATAAAAAAGAAAATGTCCAAAAAAGATGAATAACACAATCCAGAAAAGAATGCATAACCATAATTCATCTCATTATGGGTTAGAATCAATATTGGCCAAGCCTTGAGTTGATTGGGCTTCATTGATGGAATTGAAGTTTATGATATCTTTTACAATCTTTTCTAACTCGAGTTCCAAAACATCTATATTGAAAGATTACAATGGTTAACAACAAACTCATTCAAAAAATAAAATAGCAATACAACGATTAAATTATATACCTTTCTTTCCAAATATCCAATCTCGAGTACAAATCGCGGCTTCAGCGATATTTGGTTTAAGTGCACTATGATATTTATCAAGTACCCATCCACTAATACTAAAAGTAGATTCAGAGGTACAGTTGAAGAAAAATTCTGATTTTTCGGTTCAGGTTCGTTCAGATCTAATCAGATCAAGAGATATATTTCAAAAATTTTCTCTTTGATCTGTATCAGATCTGGGATATTTCAAATTTAATTAATATTATTTTGAGATTTGGGTAATCCTATTATCCTGTTGATGATCCTGTATGCAGTGGAAGGTTCTGGATCTAGCCATGCAAGCACCCGGCCTCTACCGGTATCCACTCGAGCTAGATCTGGAGATCCTCTTCTTCTCTATCACGTCTCCAAAAATCAGATCTGGATCTGATCTGGAGGATCTTCAAAACTTCTTTTGAAGATCAGCAGTCGTCCTTTGCAGCAGCGCAGCCTTCTTGCTTTTGATCGCCTTTCTCTTGCTTGAATCGCACCAGCAAAATTCCAAAACTCCTTTTGGACGTGGAGAGCAAGGGGAGAAGGTGGTTTGGCATGGAGAAGGAGGGGAGAGGCAGCCTTGGGGCGTATGGAAACTCTTAGCTTCAATCTCATATCAATCTGAGTTGGGTACAGGGTCTTATTTATAGACTAGCTGTGATCCAACTCCTCTTCTTCCCAACCAATCACAACCCTTTGTGAAATCAGATCTAAATCTGATTGGTGGGAATAGAGTCCCCTGGATTCCTCCTTAGAGGGCGCCTAAGACCAGTCAAAGTTGGTTCTTAGAAGAACTCTAATTGGAAATCCAAAAAGGAGATGGAGTCCCTTGTCCAACAAGGACTCCTAGGCGCCTCCAACTTGGGCACACGCCTAGGGTGGCGTGCGCCCTTCTCCTTGCCAGGTTCTGGTAGGGAGGACAGGCCCCCACCAGCTCTCCAATAGGTGCATGACATGTGGTCAAAAGTCAAAGTGTCAATGGTCAACATTTGACCAGTCAAAGGTAGACTTTTGACCAAAGTCAAAGAACAAGAAATGGCAGGTGACCAAAAATGGCAGGTAATGTCTTACAAAATAAGACAACCTTTTCTGACTTGGACAACCTCCAGTCAGACCATATGAAGGCCTCTGATTGAGCACAAACTCCTTTGGCTCAGTCAGGACAACTTATTTATGATAGTAAAAGAAGAACGTTAGGTTCAATCGAGTGCTAGCACGATTTTCCTTGAACCTAATTGAATCTCATTCAGATCAATTGAACTAGATCAGTTCAATTGATGATCACCAGATTCAAACCCTTATTTGTGTGACCCAGTTAGGTTCAGTTCTGTATGGTAATGGGATATGTCATGATCTCTATCATCGACATCATCGAAACTCCTTTCGATGGATCAGAACTCTTCTGATTCGAACAGCTAGAATGATCGATCATCTAAATCATTCTAATTGCTCCCAAAATCCACCAGTGACACCTAGCAGTATATGGTGGCAACCCATCAGAGCTGAATGCGAACCTCTTGGTGCAGCTACCTGTGTGATTAAGTTCTTCTATCTTGAGCCCCGATCAGATTAGGGTTAAGGTGAACTCGTCAAACCCTAGTTCTCTGTCATATGATGTAATCATTCGATTCAAGTCCAATGTGAAAATCTAAATAGAAACTCTTTCTATTATTTCACTCTGCCATGGCCATGGGCTTCTGGACTTGATTCTCATGATCATCATAGGGCTGCTCCTCTACCACCGAGGTAGATAGATTCCATCTTGATGCAATCCAGTTCCTACAATGAACATGCTATAGCCAACATACACCTCAGGGTTCCATATGGCTAGGAGACCGAGTAATGGTGTAGTCAAACTATAACACCCTCAAGGTGAAACTGTCGATGCACCTCAGGTCAAAGAACCAGACACACTACTGCAGCATCGAGTCAGTCATTGACGAGAAGGTAGACTTCCTAATGACTACTCGAGGTGGTCACGCTCAGTGCCCTCGTTCTCTAACGAGTACCTGTACTCTCGCTCCGGTGTCTCCACACCGTAGACTCAAGACTCATCTACTAAAGAGAAGCGATTGTACACCAACCTTTCGGATCAATCACCATCCTCGTGATGATCCTATGGTCGGGAGCATTTTATGAGATAATAATGATTATTCATGTCTTAAATTTTCAACTCTTGAAAATATGAATTATCATTACCATTAACTCAAAGGATGTATCACAGACACTAAATACACATATGTGATAGAAAATAATCCATTTTATTGATTTATAGTCAAAATTATAATTTTGCCCCTAGAAGTGTATTACAAGTGTCAGCCAATTCTGGCTTCTAGGGCACATATATCTAACAATCTCCCACTTGTCCTAAAGCCAATTGGCTACAAGTCTAAGTCCCATCTTCTCAAGGTGGGCTTCGATCTTCTGCTGGCCCAATGGCTTTGTAAGTGGGTCTGCCACATTATCTACGGAGTCGACTCTCTTGACCTCGACGTAACCCTTCTCGAGGTAATCGCGGATGAGGTGGTATCGCCGCTCAATATGCTTGGATTTCTGGTGAGACCTCGGCTCCTTAGCAAGGGCTATGGCGCCATTGTTGTCGCAGTATAGAGGAATGGCATCTGATGGCATTACTCCAATTTCTGCAGCAAACTTCTTGTACCAGAATGCTTCCTTCGCAGCCTCTGATGCAGCGATATATTCTGCTTCCATGGTGGAATCTGCTATCACGGTTTGCTTGGAACTCTTCCAGCTGACAGCACCACCATTGCACACAAACAGACTCCCAGATGTCGACTTTCGATCATCTATATCAGACATGAAATCTGAGTCTGTGTATCCCTGGACTTGGAGTTCTCCATTACCAAAGACCAACATTCATATCCTTAGTTCTTCTCAAGTACTTAAGGATACATTTCACAGAAGTCCAGTGTTCTTCACCTGGATTTGACTGATATCTGCTTGTGACACTCACAGCATGGGCTATATCAGGTCGTGTACATAGCATGGCATACATGAGGCTCCCTATTGCAGAAGCATAAGGGATCTTGCTCATGCGTTCTATTTCCTCAGGTGTGCTAGGGCACATCTTCTTGGAAAGATGAATACCATGTCTGAAGGGTATTAATCCCCTCTTAGAGTTTTCCATACTAAACCTCTTTAGTACTTCCTCTATGTACATCTTCTGTGAAAGTCCTAGCATCCTATTCGGTCTATCCCTATAGACCTTAATTCCTAGAATAAAGGATGCTTCACCTAGGTCTTTCATGGAGAATTCCTTGGACAACCATATTTTGACTGTCGTCAACATGGGAATATCATTCCCAATAAGGAGGATGTCATCCACGTACAATACGAGGAAGACAACAGCGCTCCCACTGACCTTTTTGAAAACACATGGTTCCTCTTCATTTTTGATGAAACCAAACTTTTTGATCACATCATTGAAACGAGTGTTCCAGCTCCGAGATGCTTGCTTAAGTCCATATATGGACCTTTGCAGCTTGCAAACCTTGTGATCAGTATCACTGGATGTGAAACCTAGCGGCTGTTCCATATAGATATCTTCCTCAAGATATCCATTTAGGAATGCCATTTTCACGTCCATTTGCCATATTTCATAATCGAAATAGGCTGCAACGGCAAGCAATGTGCGGATGGATTTTAGCATAGCCACTGGGGAAAAGGTATCCTGATAGTCAATGCCTTCGCGTTGACTATAACCTTTTGCCACTAGTCTAGCCTTGAATGTCTCCACATTTCCATCTGCACCAATCTTTCTCTTGAAGATCCATTTACACCCAATAGGTACTATACCTTCTGGTGGATCTACCAAGGTCCAGACTTGGTTTGAGTGCATCGAGTCAATTTCTGACTGCATTGCCTCTAGCCATTTCTCGGAGTCGATATCTGATATCGCCTCGTTGTAGGTTTTGGGATCATCACCATGAGCACCATTACCTACGAGGAACATTTTCCTCTACTTCCTCTGAAATAATACCTAAGTATCTTCTCAGGGGGACGGAAAACTCTTTCCGATCTACGAGGTGGAGGAGGTAGTGTTCTTATTGGCTCAAACTGATTTGGTTCCAACTTGGTCCTTAGCTCGTTCCACTTGTGAGACTTTCTCATCAAGCTTGATCTATTTTCCAATGCCGCTATCTTGAATAAACTATTTTTCAAGAAAGATGGCATGTCGACTCACAATCACATTGTGGTCTTCTGGAATGTAGAAATAGTATCCTAATGACTCTTTAGGATATCCTATGAATCGAGCTCTAAAGGACCTAAACTCTAACTTGTCCGCTTGTTGTCTTTTGACATGAGCCGGACAACCCCAAATTCTGAGATGACTCAGACTTGGTTTCTTACCGTGCCATATCTCATACGGTGTGGTAGGAACGGTTTTAGAGGGAACCCTATTCAGTAGATAAGATTGAAGTTAACAATGAGTGTCCCCAAAGAAAATCAGGGAGGTCTGTGAAGCTCATCATGGATCGAACCATATCCAATAGAGTCCGATTTCTCCATTCTGAAACCCCGTTGAGTTGAGGTGTTCCTGGTGGAGTCCATTGAGAGACTATGCCATTTTTCTTTAGATAGTCTAGGAATTTCTCGGCTAAGGTATTCACCTCCTCGATCTGATCGAAGAACCTTAATGGGTTTTCCTGTTTGTTTTTCTACTTCATGTCTGAATTCTTTGAACTTTTCAAAAGCTTCAGACTTGTGTCTCATAAGATACACATACCCATACCTAGACAGATCATCGGTAAAGGTAATGAAGTAGACAAAATTGCCTCTAGCCGGCACATCAAATGGGCCGCACACATCAGTATGTACTAGGGCAAGGAGATCTGTGGCCCTCTCCCCATGTCCAACAAAAGGGAGTTTAGTCATTTTGCCTTGAAGACAAGATTCACAAGTTGGATATGACTCGAAAGTCAATGGACTCAATAGCCCATTTTTCTCCAATTTGTTGATCCTATCTTCTGCTATATGACCTAATCTCAGGTGCCATAGATATCTATCATTTGGACTATCCCTAGGTCGTTTGGCATTCACGTTTTGCTCGATAGTTAAAATAGGTACATCAATATGTAGCTGATAAAGACCATTAATAAGGAAACCATTTGCAATTTTATTTCTTTCATAAAGAATGTTACAATGGTCCTTAAAGAAGGTGATCACATAACCTTCTTGTGCTAAGCATGAAACAGAAATCAAATTCCTGCTAGCTGCAGGCACAAAATAACAGTCTTTCAAAACTAAGTCTAAACCAGATGGTAATCGAAGAGGGTATGTTCCCACGGCTACTGCAGCAACTCTTGCTCCATTACCGATGCGTAGGATCATGTCTCCATCCCTCAGCCTCCTGCTATCCTCAAGACCCTGCATGGAAGTGCACAGATGAGCACTAGAACCAGAGTCAAGCACCCAACTGGATGCAGAAGAAACCGTAAGGTTAGACTCAATAACGAGCATACCTCCAGAAGGACCTTCCTTCTTGTTCTTCAGGGTGGCCAGGTAAGTAGGGCAGTTCCGCTTCCAATGGCCGTCGCTGTTGCAATGGAAACACTTTCCTTTGACATCGGCCTT